>PITA01013490.1:0-57092 GCA_004023965.1 Spilogale gracilis | reverse complement strand
CGGTCCCTCTTACTTGTTTCTACCTTTTTGTCGATGGTCCTTGTCTCCCGTGGTGATCCAAAAGTGCGAAATATCACATTTCAGGCTGATTTCATGGGTGTTCATAGTGGTCCTGTAGTGGTTTTTTTGCTGGAATTCAGCTTTCTTCAGGGAACTCCCCGACATGCGGTCACCTGGCCTTCCGCCATCTTGAAACTCCCATTCTGATTTTTTTCAGTACCTTCTCTTTCCTCTGTGTTCACAGAAACTCCCTGGCAAGTAACATGGAAACTCCATTTACATTTTGGCTAGGTTGAGGCACTGAAATCTCCAGTTTCAAGGTCTGATGGCACAGTCAGAAGTAAACCACAAAATAAACTAGTTGCTGTAACTATGGCCTGGTTAAAAAAAGAAATCCATCTGCTTTAAGGTAATTAAGGTTGAGATTTGCTTAATAATGGTGCCCTCTTTCAACACCAGCCTAAATAGCTTCTCACCCTGGGGTTTAGTGCCTCACTTCATCAAAGGTGCTCAGGTGACTGAACTTTGGTGCCTCTCAGCAGGGAACAAGGTCATTGCCCAGGCACCACATTCTTAGTGTTGAATCACCCTGCACCGATGAGCTCACACACATCCTCTGCTCTGTTCATTTGCTGGTTCTGCAAGTATATTGATTATAATCGATGCTCAGACTTGAACCTAAACCTTCAGTTTTATGGTCTGGTCTAAGCATTTGTGACCTAACCCATTTTGTCCTATCTTTTAAATTTGATCTCCATCTTGACCACCAAAGACTGAACTATTAATCCCCAGGGAAAGGAGCAAGAACATTGCACTATTCCCTTCTCCCAGCTACTGAACTGCTGACTAATCAGCCAAGATCACGAAGCACTAGAGCATAGCGACCAACCTGCATCTGGATTTCAGCTGACATTTCTTGGGCTTACTTTGATTTATCCACAAGGAAAAAAGGAGAGGCCATTGTTCAGGATCTTTAGAACTGAAGAGATTGTTTCTGGGTGCTGTTGTAAATATCTCGGAAATGAAAGTTGATTCCTATGTCAATGCTAATTGACATTTGTGCTTCTTCTTGGCTCTGAAGATCAGATAGAAATTTTTTTTAAAAAGATTAATTTCTGATTTTTTTCTCCCATTGCTATGGAATCCTCAGTACAGAAATGTAGAATTTTGAGAAAGTTATCTAGGAGCTCAGTAGAGTATGAAAAAAAAATCAATAGACCAAAATAATAGAAGTTAAACACCCTAAAATAAATGAAGCTTTTGTTTTGTTGTTGTTGTTGTTGATGATTTTAAAGATTTTATTTATTTATTTGAGAGAAAAAGAGAGAGAGAGATTGAGCATGAGCAGAGGCGCTAGGGGCAGTGGGAGAGGGAGAAGCTGACTCTCCGCTCAGCAGGGAGCGAGCCCCAAGTGGAGCTTGATCCCAGGATCCTGAGAGCACAACCTGAGGCAGACCCAAAACTGGCTGAGCCACCCAGGTACCCCATAAATGAAGTTTTATGATACATATATTATATGTATATACTAAAATACATACATATTATGTATATGTATATAAGTATACATATACTAAAATGTTAACAATTATATACAAACATATATTAACTATATATTATATATAAATATTAATATATAGATATAAGTGTTCATATATACTAAAACATACAAAATTCAATGCTTCTTTGTGAAAACATTTTTCTCTAATCTATAAAAGCAAAACTTAGGTGTCCAGGACTACGTTAGGTACATAAAGTACTTTAACCTTCAAAAACACCCTATGGAAAAGTCGTCTGCCCATATTACAGATGAGGAAACCAACCCTCAAGGAGTTTAAGAAACGACCTTCAAGTTGCAAAATCAATAGTTGTTGCAAAGCAAAATTCAACCCCAAATTTAAGTCAAAAACCCATTTGGAACCAGAAAATTGATTCTTCAGATGGAAATCAAATAAACAAATCACTTAGTAGATGAAGACTCTGATGTAAATAATATGAAGTAACATACAGGAACCGCATTCACTTATGATTTTTTGAATTTCTTTTGTACTTCAGTTTTAAAAGAATATTCTGTGACTATCTGGAAAAAAACCAAACATCCACACGGACTAGATTCATCCTTCCAATATAAATCCATTAACTTCAGTCTCTATTACTCACTGCTCTCAATTTACAATCTTGCTTCTCTTGTCATATTTTCCATTAGGTTATGAAACATCTGACTTCATATATATTTTTCCAATTAGAAAAGTAATATAAATATTTATAAATAAATAAATAAGAATAATATAAATATATATGTTATAGAAATGTAATATAACTATAAAGTATATTTATAATAGAAATATAAAGTATAAAATAAATATAAAAAGTAATATAAATTTAAATATATAAATATACATTTTGAAGATCAGAAAATTAGAAAATAATTGTTTATCCACTACTGAAATGTGATGGATTCCATACAGAATTAATTCAATGCATATCTAAAGATACTTACTCCTTTTTGTTTGGTTTTGTGTGTTTTATTGGTCCATTACATGAAAGTAAGAGTTTACTTAACTACATTTCCATTGCTGAAGTATTCAGATTGTTTCTATTTTACTGATTCAATATGATATTTGATTTTGAAAAACGGTTTTTTCAAAATTTGTGATTTTTTTTTAGGTTGCAATCTAGAAGTGGAATTAATTAGATCAGAACTCAATAAAAATTGTCAAATTGTTGAAAAAATTGTACTAGGTTACACTGTCACTAACAATGTCTCAAGATGGGAGTGCCTGGATGGCTCAGGCCATCCAGTTCTTGATTTCAGCTCAGGTCATAGTCTCAGGGCCTTGGGATCAAGCCCCACATCCAGCTCCACGATCTGCAAGGACTCTGCTCAGGATTTCTCTACTGCTGCCTCTGACCCTCCTCCTGCCCGTGTTCTCTATCTCTCTCTAAAATAAATCAATACTATCTTTAAGACAAAACAAAACAAAACAATGTCACAAGATAGCCCTCCTCACTACATTCTCCTTGCTTGACCATTTCCTCAGTCTAATTTGGCTAATCAGGTCAGACAAAAAGTGTGTGTGTGTGTGTGTGTGTGTGTGTGTGTGTGTGTGTGTGTGTCTGTGTGTGTTGACATTTCCTTTGTTTCATAACTCTAAAATGAAAGATATTAATAACCATTTTCGTATTATTCAATATTCATATTTATAAAACATTAGTATTTTCATATTCATATGTGTTTAATCATGTTCACGTTTATGTTTATTCATATTCATGTTTCAAGCAATTCAACTATCCTGGTTCAGTACTCCTTTTTCTAGTGAATGTTATATGTATCAAGATACCATGACTTTTTTACCCCATGTGTTGCAAATATTTTCCAGCACTTTACATTTTCTATTTTTTCTTTAAGAATGTTTTCTTTGAAATGGCACCAACGGCACTCAGCATTGTCTGTCTTACAGAATGTGGTCAAGCTGTGTTCTTATATCATAGTGTCTATTTATAGAGTTCTCAGGGACTTGCCTATCTGGTTTTAGAAGCAAAAACTGTTGTATTACTCCTGGAAAACTGTTCTTTTTCATCTTATAAACCTATCTATAAGTGTCCAGTTTTCCCTTCTCCCTGTCTCTGTAAGTGTACATACACTTGTACATGTACATACATGTACATTGTGGAGTGAAACAGCAGGGACTTGATTTGATCAAATCAAATGAAAGAATGGAAGGAAGGAAGAAAATACTTAAAGCCATGAGAAATCAATGTAGATAGATAAATCAAAGGAACCCAAATATACAGGCATATTGTGTTTTTTCCTCAGTGGAATTTCAGTATTACCTTATTCTGGGTTTATTACCAAATAATAATTATATATTTCAATTTTCAAAGCTCTGAAGTATAAACAGTCAGTACTGAAGAGGATATTCCTTTTAAATGCCACCTCCACAGACTTCTAAGGTCTTCCTTTAACCATGATATTTTTACAAATAATCATTTCAGCACAGTTAGAGCTTTGTAGAATGATATTTGGACCCTTTGTGTTTTTTTGTTTTGTTTTGTTTTTAAAGATTTTATTTATTTATTTGACAGAGAGAGACACCACTAAAGAGGGAACACAAGCAGGGGGAATGAGAGAGGGAGAAGCAGACTTCCCACCCAGCAGGGAGCTCGATGCAGGGCTCTATCCTGGGTCTCCAGGATCTATGACCTGACCTGAAGGCAGACACTTAACAAGCCATCCAGGCACCCCTGGACCCTTGGTTTTAATTCAAAGTTTGGCACAATGAAAATGTCTTTGTAGGCTTTGTCCCAAATTGCCTTTGGCACACAGAACAAGTCTGTTGTTCATAATGTCCATAAACGTGTAAGCTAGGCATACCCTTGCACTACATCTTCTGAGATTACTGTTTCCTTTTCTCCTTTTGCTAATAAACCAATTCAAATCTCAAACAAGAAAAAAAGGGTGATTTTGTTTTGACTTAAAAAAGTTTTTAAAATTTAGGAGGCTAAGCTAATTATGTCTGATTTCAACAAGTAATTCTTTAATACATTTAAATTCCATTTTCCTCAAATATTTAACCAGTTTTCCCAGAACATTTATTGTATAATATTTCCTTCCCTTCGAATGTATGATACATGAATTTTTCCACTGGAGATTATTTTGCTCAAGTTCTTATACGTGATTTAACAAATTTAATTATTTAATCAAAAGCTCAGGACAATGAAAGGTTGTTTGTTGGACATTCTGGCTACCACATAAGGGGCATAATTATTTTTACAAATATGACTTGAACATCCAAACTTTTATCCTTTATTTGAGCTTTTTTTTTAAAGATTTTATTTATTTATTTGACAGAGAGAGAAATCACAAGTAGGCAGAGAGGCAGGCAGAGAGAGAGGAGGAAGCAGGCTCCCTGCTGAGCAGAGAGCCCCTTGCGGGCCTCTATCCCAGGACCCTGAGATCATGACCCGAGCCAAAAGCAGAGGCTTTAACCCACTGAGCCACCCAGGTGCCCTATCCTTTATTTGAGCTTTAAGAAATTGGTCTGCATATGTTATAATTTAGAAGTGTATTAATAATTGGTTAGATATCTAATCAATATCCAAGTGACATCCTGCTCTCTCGTTACATAATCATTTTCCTGATTCTCATCCACTAGCATGGACACTTAACGTTGGACAAGTGTCCAATCTCTTGAAATCATCTTTTTTCTGAAAACATTCCCTCCCTTCAATTACCTTCTGTATTTTTGCATTTTTAAAGATTTATTTATTTATTTATTTATTTGGGAGAGAGAGAGAGACAGAGAGACAGAGAGAGAAGAGTGTGTGCACAAGAAGGGGGGGGACAAAGGAAGAGAGAGAGAGAGAGAGAGAGAATCCTCAACAAACTCCCTACTGAGCATACTGCCCAATGGGGGACTTAATCTCAGGACCCTGAGAACATGACCTGAGCCCAAACCAAGAGTCAGATGCTTAACTGACTAAGCCACCCAGGTGCCCCTATATTTCTGCATTTTTATCCTCTAACTTTTAATTTTCTCTCCACAGATATTATTGTCCCAATTTAGCTCTTCTATAAGACTGAGCACAAACTATTATAATGAAATATATTATAACATCAGTTCCTCAAGGGTGGGGACCACGCCTATTTTTTTAAATGAGTTTCCAGCATGGTTAGTACCCAACTGCACAATGTCTAAGAACTTAATCAATACTGGGTAACTAACTGACAAGTTACTTTCTTGTGGTTACAAAATTCTATAAATATAGAGAGTAATTTATAATTACTAGAGTCACTTGTTTGTGAATACATGACACCCAACAGACTTGAAGGTCATGAGTTAATTAGTGCACACAAATATTAGGTGTCTCTTTTCTAGTCTGAGAATTCTATTCATGCTGCCAATGTTTAATTATAATGGAGATTTCCAAGTTCCCATTTTGATTATCTTTTTTAAAAAAAGATTTTATTTATTTATTTGAGATACGGGGCAGGGAGGGGCAGAGGAAGAGGGACAAGAAGACTCTGCACTGAGTGTGGATCCTGACACCAGGCTCTATCCCATGACCCTGAGATCATGACTGAGCCAAAATCAAGAGTTGGTCATTCAACCGACTAAGCCACCCAGGTACCCCCCATTTTGATTATCTTGATAGAAAATTTCAGTCCTGCATTCTCTTATATAGCTATGTGTTACTATAGCCTTCTTTTTGTTCTGATCAGCAGCAAATGGAGGCTAAATTTCCTGTGAAAAATGATCCTAAGACCTTTGTGTCCATTGTTCCAACAGCAACTACCTCCTAAGACTGTTTGGACATAATGGTACAAGTTGGGAGAGGTAGAAGAGTAATTACCTTTGTTAACATGAGATTTTTCCAGACATTCACCAAAAAAAAAAAAATATGCTTAACAATAAAAAAATACAAAGAAATACAGACACCTACCTATATATCTACTGCCCATCACAGTAAGTGGAAATCGTGAATACAGCCAAAGGCCTATTGTAAACTTCCCAGATAATATTCCCTCCGCCTAGAAATAGCCAACACCCAAAATTATGTTTGTCATTCTCTTGCTATTCTTTGTAGACTCCCCATCTATATAACTTCAGAAACATAAGTAGTAAAGGTACAAACTGCATGCTTCTGAACTAGCACTTAATTTTTATTTATTTTCATTTTTCAATTTTTTTGTTAAGATAAACAATGCTGCTATGAACATCTCATCCATGCTTCCTGGCATGTGTCTTGAAGTATAGTTATTATGTTACAGGGGATGGACAATTTAAACTTACTGGAAAATGCCAAGATATTTTCCTACGTGTTTGCGCTATTCTGTATTCCAACAAGCGGAAAGTACTCATTTTTCTAGATCACTGTCAATGCTTGGATTTTCAGACCTTTAAAAAATATTTTCCTACCTAATTCTCAGTGTAGCTTTAATTTGGACTTCCCTGATAATTAATATAGCTGAACATTTGTATACTGACATGTGTATTTGGCACTTATATTTCACTAACAAGGAACATGTTCCTTCTGGAGACATGGTAGGTGTGACAGAGACTCATTTCCTTGCCTCTTTCAGCTCCTGGAGGCCACCTGAATTCCTTGGCTCACCACCCTTCCTCACCTCTTGCTTCTGTCATCTCATCTCTTACTACTAACTCTGACCCCCTACCTCCCTCCTACAAAGAACCTTATAATTATTAGGCTCACTGATCCAAGATAATCTTCCCATCTCACGATCATTTGCAAAGTCTCTTCTGCATGTGAGATCACATTCATAGACTCCAGCGATTAGAATGTGGACCTGTTTGGAGGGGGTCCTCATGCAGCCTCCCACAAAAGGCACTAAAACTTCACTACCTGATGAGGGAAAAGGAACTTGCTAATATTATTGGAACTGAAGAGAATGTGTTTCTACACTTGATTTAGTCAAAAGCAAGCCTGTTAATCAACAACAATAAAAACTAAATGAGATCCCCAACTTCCCTATCTGCTGCCTGCTCATCTGCGTGCTTCCACAGCAGACTGGACATTTTTCTTTCACAGCCTTTATCACACAATATTAAAATAGTCCATCCTATTCCCTTCCCTTTAAATTCCTTGCACTTAGCACAATGCTAGGCTAGGGAAATATCTCATACATGTTTCTGAACTAGGATGAATAAAACTAGAAACATTTCCTATTAAAAGATAATGCTTAGCATAATGTTTTGAAAATATTAGCATTTAATTAATGCATGCTGATTCATCTGGCAAATCAAAAAGACAGAGGCTCCCTTAGACAGAAAAATCCCATTTTTTTAAAGAAGACATTGTTGACCTAAATAAAGAGGGAAACTAAGACTAGCTCAAAAGGATGAGTTTATTTGAAACACACAAACTGTAGCAAGCTATAGGTGAATTTGTTGACGGTTTGGGGTGGCCTGTATTTACAGGCAGCAGGTGTAAAGAGGGGAGAGCTCAGTTGGAGTCTATTAAAATCAAAAACAAATGAGACTGGCTTTGAAAATTCCCTGAACCACCACAATGAACCATTCCAATCATATAAACAGAGCTCAAGTCAGTTTATTTTTACTTGGGTCATTTCTTATTCATGCCTCTAGAAACCATAAGCAAAATTTCCAAGGTTGGTATGAGACAACTAATTTCCAATCATTTAAGAAAATTCCGATATTGGGGCACCTGGGTGGCTCAGTCAGTTAAACATTCCACTCTTAATTCTGGCTTAGGTCATAATTTCAGGGTTATGAGAACGAGCCCCATATTGGGCTTCAAGCTGTACATGGAGCCTGGTTAACATTCTTTCTCCCTCTCTCTCCCTCTGCTCCTTCTCCCATAAAAAAGAAGAAAATTCCAATATTATCAGTTTTCTGTAAGTTGGGCATTTACAGAAAATCAGTCTCTCAGTCCTTAAGTTTTGTTTTTCTGAGACCATATGTATGAGTTTTCCATTTTTTACACTCCAGTTCCATTTTAGATTGAAGTTCTTTCACAACCCTATCAATTGTTAAATACACACATGCTTGCTCACTGGTCCCTCAATGCTTGTAACACATTACCCTGTTTTTAAATTCATTGTAGGTGATCTATATACCATCCCCCAAATATCTAAGAATTTATCTATGTCTTTTGCAAAATAGGGGGAGGTTTCAAAAGTATTTAAGTAGGATCAGGAAGTGACTATAAATTAATAATGAAGTATACCAGTATGAATTGTACTGAACAGACATTCATCAAAGAATTCACATTTGGCTCTTTAGCTAATTAACCAAACCAGAAAACCCAAACAAACTGACATTAAATGGAACTAGGGAACAAGAATTTGTCCTTCATTAGTTCCTAAGGCTTAAATACTCACATGGCTCATATTGAGCCTGAATTATAGTTAGTAAGCATTTTCTCAAAGAACTTAGTGTCATCATTTCAAAACACAAAGCAAATGTGTTTTTTGTTTTTTGTTTTTAATATTTTATTTATTTGACAGAAAGAAACACAGCCAGAGAGAGAACACAAGCAGGGGGAGTGAGAGAGGGAGAAGCAGGCTTCCCGCCGAGTAGGGAGCCTGATGTGGAACTCGATCCCAGGTCTTCAGGATCATGATCTGAGCCAAAGGCAGTCGCTTAACCAACTGAGCCACCCAGGTGCCCCAAAGCAAATATTTTTAAATGACTTTATATTTCTTAAAAATGAAACATACAAAGCTCCAATATAATGGGGTTGCATCCTCCTTTCCAAACTCATCTTCTTCCACTTAATAGCTCCAGCCATACGAGACTCATAGCAGGCACTGAAAACACAAAGGTTTTTCTTATGTCCTTTTTAGGTCTATAAAACTCTTACTCAGGTCTCCAAGTGCTTCACTCCTAACCACAACCAAACAAGATATAGTGATGATCTCCATTTTAAAAAGGAGATCAGTAATACACTCAAGATCACAAAGTTAGTACTGGTAAAGGCCAGATTTGCACGCTTTCATTAGCAAATGAAGGCTAGGACAGACTAATTCTAATCCTGAATTTGCCATCCACTAAGGTACCTCCATCTACAATTGTGGTATTTATTTGCATGTTCTGCCTACTTCGCTAGTATGTAATGTCCCTGAGTCAAGGACTCTGTCTGTCTGGATTACTATTGTGCACCTTAGGACAGGGCCTGGCACACAGAAGCTCTGTTCCAAAAGTTTGTTTAGTAGATGAATGAATGGATGAGTGAGTGAACATACCCTCAGAGTTTACAACACAAATGGGAAAGAACCATGCCAGCAACACGTGGAAGGAAGTGCCAAGTTAAGAAGTCTTCCATGAGGGTCTCTGCACAGAATAGAGAGCTAAAGTCTGCGCCGTGATTTTTACCAAGGAGAGTCAATCCCCTACCTCACCTCTCTGGTGTTTTCAGGGTCTTGGGCCTTGTTTAGTTGGACAAACAAATAGGGTGGGAGTGGGAAGCGGAAAATTCTACCCTAGTATGATTCTTCCTCATTCCTCACTCTACTCTGGAGTTTTTCCCTGGGTCTGTTTCAGGATGACATTAGCAAGGTCTGGTTCAAGCCTGAGGAGAAGCCTCTCTGAAGCATAAAATGAGAAGAGGGAGAAAATGAAAAAAGGAGCATGGTAATCTCAGAGTCTGGGGATCACCAGAAATGGGACCTCCCTTGTCAGCTTTGGAGCTAAAAAAGATTGGATTGAATGGACTTGTTCTTTCAAAGTTTAACAGTCTGATCAGGTTTCTTTATATGGTCCCTGCTAAAGAAAAGTTTTTTAAAAGCCAATATACCAAATCAATATTGGGAAGCTGTTCTCATTTTGGTTGTCAATAGACATTCTGCAGGGATTTCTGGGTGGCTCAGTCAGTTAAGCATCTGCCTTGGGTTCAGGTCATGATCCCAGGGTCCTGGGATCAAGTCCCACATCAGGCTCCTTGCTCAGCAGGAAGCCTATCTCTCCCTCTGCCTGCTCTGCCTGCTCTACCTGCTCTACCTGCCACTCACCCTGCTTGTGTTCTCTCTCTCTCTCTCTTTGACAAATAAATAAATAAAATCTTTTTTTTTTTAAGAAAATAGACTTTCTGCAAATAGAAACACTGAGCTAATGTTGGCATAATTGTACGGCATGATGTTCTGTTGGGTTGAACATAAAGGCAAGTCACCCAGTAGTTACTGAATAGAAGAGGGAAGGGAGAAGCCCTTCCAGGCTGATAGAGCACATATGTTGTGAAGGAGAGACAGGAGAGAGGACATGGGAGTGACATCTGGGGAGTTGCTAAAGGCCAGTGGGCCAGAGCAGCACAGGAAAGAAAACAGGAAAGAGGTAAGGATGGAGATACATATAGGTTTGAGACCATCCTGGGCCTTGTAGGCTATGAGAAGGCAAAAAACAAACAAACAAAAACCTAATACAGATTAGATTTTTACAGTTGAGTTGATAAAAGTTCACATGGATTCTTTTATTTTAAAACGATTCTCCGGAAGCCATCAATAAGGGAGAGTGTGTGTGAGTAGAGAGCTGGAAAGCCAGTTAGGAGCTGTAACAGCAATGCAGGTGACAAGTGAAATAAAATCTCACCAGTAGAGTTAAAAAAAGATGGAATTGATTCAAGGAACAGTTCATAGGTTGAATGGAAGAATTATTGACCAATAGGTGTCAGGATTAAAGGAGAGGAGAAAATGAAGGGTGACGTCAGTTTTCTGACTTGTGACCTCATGGCGATGGCACTGCTCACTAGAGAACAGAAGGAGTAAGTCTAATGGTGAATGTAATTCCAAAACTACTATGTCCTACCCAGGCCTTTATCTGGAGTCTGTACATCTGGCTTCTACTAGACTTTTTTTTTTTTTTTTGCATGTCCTAAAAAATCTCAATATTCACTGGGTGGATCCTCCAGCTGGACGGGGGCTCGGGGACTTGGATCGACCTAAATATGCATGTTGATGTGTCCTTGACTCCAGAACACTCTCTGGGAGGAGGAGGAGGAGGAGTACAGAAGACAGATTGTTTGACCTAACCTGAATCGCAATTTTCTAGAAGGACGGTATAAAGGGAGGAGATCCAGTTATGCCTACAAGTGAGGGTGCTGAATAGATAGGCAAGGAAGTGACAATGCTTGAAGGAGGGTGATTTATTGGGGAAAACAGGATAGCAGCCCCAAAGAGGTCCAAAACAGCTGTAATGGAAGTCCAGAAATGGGATATCCAGAAAAGAAGGTGTTTGTGGTCAGAGTACACAACCAAGGATTAAACTTTCAGTGGGGGAACTGTTCCTGTAGATAACAGGGTCTAGGGTGAGACTATCAGGTATTGGAGGCTGAATGGTCACTAGCTACATAAAGCAGTGGTCACTGGTATTAAAGCAGTAAGAGAGTCATGATGTGGCAGGAACTGAGTAGAGAAAAGAACTGAGTAGGTGTCAAATGAGAGCACCCAGGAGCTGAATGACACCTTAACAGGGAGGGGGAATGTGGAAGAGTTTCAAATAATGTTCATTTCAGTGTGCACAGATAAGTGATGGTTTGCCAGCAACAATAGAAAACTAAAATGTTCGCCTTCCCCTTGTCCCTCCACTGCCACCCACAATCTGCCCAAAACATGCTATCAATGATACTAAGTAATGAGATATGGTCACTAAAGAAGACAAAAGAAAGCATTACCCTATGAAAAAGGCAAAAAAGATACTGGAATCTTTGTTTAAAGATACTAAAAAGTAAGTGAATGTGCTTACTTTGCAACAGCCATTCCATAAGGCACAGTGGGAAAGATTAGGAAGACAGACTTGAAGGGCAAACTAGGAGAGAGTAGCAAGATGGGGTTGGGAGTTACCTCAAAGATTGAAGATGAGGATTTATTTTCACTTGGGTCACAGCCCAGGTCGAATTCATATCTCAATGTCCCAGGGGCACCCTGGTTAAAGCAGTTTCAGTGCAATCCAAGCCAAGTGCTGATGTCTCATGGTTTCCAATGGTAAGATGTTGACAGAGTGAGTCAAGGTCTAATTCAAGCCATTCAGGAAACATTTCTTAACTATGTATGGTGAACTTGGTACTAAGCACTGGGGATTAAACATTTGTGTAGCGCAACTTCAGAACTATAAGCACAATTAGCTTACAGTCCCAACATGCTCAAGAAACAACTGCTAATCTCTCCTTTTGTTTTATTCCTGATCTTTAGATTCAATTTGCCCAGGGGTGGAAACTCTGAAAAACGAAGGAATGAACAACAACAAAAAGCTCAGACTCTCTCAGCTGGCACAGTTGGTTGAACATCTGGCTTCAGCTCAGGTCATGATCCTGGAGTCCCAGGATGGAGTCCCACACTGGGCTCCCTGATTAGCAGGGAGTCTGCTTCTCCCTCTGCCCCTCCCCCTGCTCTGTTTCTCTCTCTCTCTCTCTCAAATAAATAAATAAAACCTTAAGAAAAAAAAAAAAAGAAAAAGGTCCAGAAAAGAGAAGAGGGTGTTGTAGAATGTCTACTGATAAAGCATGGTAGTGAACTGCTTTCCTCACAGGATCTTATTTCCACTCTTGGAAAACAAGATTCCTTTTACCCCAATTCCATAATTTCTGCTAAGTGGTTTATGTGTGAATTGCAAGCACAAACCTGCTCGGCTACTCCCAAAAGAAAATCTATAAAAAGCAGTGGTCTTTCAGAGTCTATATTGCATGTGGCACTTTTTGTAATAAAATGGTAGTAAACCAATTATTTCTGTTAAGTTTCCTGTTTAGTCTGCAAAAACCATGTTCAATTTGAGACTATGATTTAAGAACTCAGCCAAGTCCTAAAGAGCCATCTAAAAATTGTTCTCTGAAATCATGTATTCTATCTTTTACCCTGTATGCCTCCATAGTTAAAAATGTGGAAATGTGACAATGAATCTGTATGTGCAAAAATGGTCTTTCAAATGGTAGAAATACAAAAACAATTTAATCATATATATAAATGATTAACGTTTAATTATATAACAAGACATCCATATATGAGAAATTTGCTTCCCTATAAGTTTGTGTTTGTCTTAATGTGAGTGAAATAAAAACTGTTGCCGAACATAGTGACTTACCAATAGAAAGCTAGATATTTCCTGACAGCTAGATAGCTCAACTATAAGTTAAAGAGAAGACTTAGAGGTATTATTTCCATTATTCACTGTTTTGCATTTTACAATCATCTTCCTTAACAGTTTGTCCCATAACACTTTTCACCAGAGGTGACTTAGTTGATAAAACTTTGGTCCATAACTAATTGATAATCAGCCATCTGAACAACAAGCCCTACCAAGAATAAATCAGGAGGTTTAGACAATCACAAGAGTTTGAAAGACAAGTAAGAGCTAAGGCAAGATCAAATGAGAAGATTCATTACCTACACAGGGCCACTTCTTCAAGACTGAGAAGGATAACTGTTTGGCCTAATACACAGAAACAAACACGTCTAACAAACACGTCAAACAAGTCTAGCAAGATGAGGAAACAGAAATATGTGTTCTAAAGGAAAGAATAAGACAAAACCCCAGAAAAAAGACCTTAATAATATAGAGTAAATAACCTACTTGATAAGGATCTCAAAGTAATGGTCATAAAAATGCTCACCAAACTCAGAAGAATGGATGAACATGTGAGAAATTCAACAAAGAAAAATGAACTATAAGAAAACATTAAACAGAAGTTGCAGAACTGAGGAGTATAATAACTGAACTGAAAATACACTAGGGAGGTTCCACAGCAGACTGGATGAAGCAGAAGAACAGATCAGTGAGCTGGAAGACAATACAATGGAACTCACTCGCAGAGTAGAAGAAAAAATAATTTTTAAAAATGAAGATAAGTTAAGGGACATATGGGACAACATCAAGCAGAAAATGTTCCCATTATAAGGGTCCCAGAAGGAGAAGAGAGAGAATTAGGGGCAGAAAACTGATTTGAAGAAATAATGGCTGAAAACCGGGTCTAGGAAGCCAAGAGAATTCCAAATAAGATGAACCCACAGAGCCACACCAAGACACTTCATAATTAAAATGTCAAAAGTTAAATGTAAAGAGAGAATCTTAAAAGTAGCAAGAAAAAACCAAACTGTTTCATGCAAAAGAAACTCAACAGGCTATCAACAGATTTATTGGCAGAAACTTTGAGGCCAGAAGAAAGTGGCAGGATATATTCAAAGTGCTGAACAGAAAACTCCCAACCCAAAATATTCTACTCAGCAAAGTTATCATCAGAATTGAAGGAGAGATAAAGAATTTTCTAGACAAGCAATACTTTGGGAGTTAATCATTACTAAATAAACCATGCAAGAAATGTTAAGGGGACTTCTTTAAGTTGAAAATAAATGGCACTAATTAGTAACAAGAAAACATGTAGCACAACACAAGAGCAAAATGGGGTCACCTTGCAAGTAGGTAAGAATGCAAATAAAGTTTTATAAATTGCTAAAAGCCAAGTGTGGGTTGGTGCAAGAATGCAGAAAGGGTGGGAGCCAGAGACAGAAGATGAGTTTTTAGCCACAACAGGATCTTCTCTATGGATTGACACTGAGCGTTCATAAGAAAGATTGAGGACTGTGCAGGGGATCAGAGAAACTACCTTCATGACACAGGCTTGGAGAAAAGGAACAAAACTCTTCAGAAAAGTTGTTTGCTAAGTACTCTGCTATCCATTGGTAAAGAAGAATTCAGCATAGCATAGATGAAAACAGCTTTGGTGCTCAAAGGAAGGTGCCAAACCGCATAAGCCCACTGGTAATATTAGCCACTAAGCGGAGCTTTAAAGGATTATAAGAAAACAGGTGAGAAAGAGGAGTGCTCCAGGCAGAGCCAACAGCCTCTGAAGAGACGAGTCCATTAGGGGCAGGTTGGAAAGATAGCAGAAGATAGACATCATAGGGGAAGAAGATTTTATTCTAAACACTATTTGAAATCACAGGATTCATTTAATTATGAGAGTAACTAAATAGAGTTTATATTTTTGAAAGTTTCCTCTAGCTGAAGCAGAGATAATAAGTTGAAAGGCAAGAAGAGAGAGAGAGAACCCAGACTGGAAACTGAGACAAAAAAACAATTTTGAGAAATAGTAAAGAGATAAAATCAATGTTGAGTCAATCCAACATCTAAAATTTCAGCTAATAGGATTTTCAAAGCATAGCTTTTGTGATTACCTACATTATACTACTAGCCAAAAACACCCACTAGTGCATCTAACCAGTTTATTGAGGATTCTAAGCTTATATAAACATAAAATAAGTATATATATTTACAAAAAATTATTCTTGTTTTCTGTCACAAGTGAGCCTGTACCTGGATCCCATCTTTCTTTGGAGGCATCTGTCTTTACTTGAATTTTAGGCTAGTTAGACTGCCCGTGATGTCAATTCTCTGGTGGGTTAAAAAATGTTATGGCTGCAGATTATCCAGCTTTTTCATGTTAGGGTAAAAGTAATGCTCTTTTCAACTTCCTACATCTTAGGACACTGGTGTTTTAGGCTTACTTAACTACTTTAAATCATAATTTTCTTCTTTATAAAATAAGGACATTAACAGCCCATTGAATTTTCCTGAGAATTTTCTGAAATGTAAAGCACCTGTCCCATAATAGGTGCTTATTAAATGTCCTTCTACCCTCAAATTTTCCACCAGTGTTTATTAGGGACTCACTAAATCTCTGCTGCATGAATCATGTTTCTTCTATATACTTTAATGACTCATTGACGATATTAATGTCCCTTTCATAGAACTTGTTTCAACACAGGTTTTCAGTCTTCACAAGACTAAAATGGTTGCTAGAGGTGACAAGGATCACAAGACTGTAACCAGTGCACATGATTAAAATCAGTCTTACGTAATATGGGAGCCCTGGTATTTCTTTTGCTTTTCATTCCCTTAATTGGTTCATTTATGTATCATTGGATATTAGGTACTAATAAGAACTGGGCTACTTATTATTCCAGCCTGTCCTTCATGGTACTATTCATGAAGGCATGACAAGGTGGGAAAGATTCAGGGCAACGGGAAATCATGTACAGAAGCACTTCCCATTTCAGAATGAAATGATAAATTAAGCTTCCATTCTACCTCAAGGAATTAAAAGTGGGGACCATGGAAGAGTTTCTCAATGAAGCAAGTATACTGTTAGCTTTCCGTTCCTCACAGACCCTATTCCTCTGCCCTCTGCTCCCAGATTCCCTTCACCACATGGCACATGAACAGCTAAACCACTCCACTCAAGACTATCTTTCCCTGTCACTGCCCCAGACAGAGATCTCTGTCCAAAGTGCATCCATGGTGTCATTTACAAAATTCGTAAAACTGTTTTCAAAAGAGAAGAAAGTATGCTAGATAGGTGATCTGTATTTGCTGAAAAAGATAATCCAGTTTTCTTTAATAACATTTTTCCCCAAAATTGTTTCTCTGTTAAGAATATAACAGAAGATGTGGAAAATACAGGAAGATATAATCGACCCTCCCCAATTGCCTGATGCCTCACTATTTGAGGGAAACATCTTTTAGTATATTCCTGTCTTTTTTTTATTTTAAAAAGACACCATGTATTTTATTTTATTATTTTTTTTCTAGTTCAAAAGCTTTCATTAAATCAATACATTTTTACTTTCTGGTCCTCACTGTATTTAACCACCCACCCATCTATTGTGTGTGTGTGTGTGTGTGTGTGTGTGTGTGTGTATGTGTGTGTGTGTTATGTCAGTCACCATAACAGACATCATTAGTTTTTGATGCAGTGTTCCAAGAGTCATTGTTTATGTACAACACCCAGTGCTCCATGCCCTCCTAAATACCCACCACCAGGCTCACCCATTCCCCCACCACCCTCCCCTCTGAAACCCTCAGTTTGTTTCTCGGAGTCCACAGTCTCTCATGGTTTGTCTCCCCTTCCGATTTCTCCCAATTCACTTTTCCTTTCCTCCTCTTAATATCCTCCATGTTATTCCTTATGCTCCACAAGTAAGTGAAACCATATGATAACTGACTTTCTCTGCTTGGCTTATTTCACTCAGCATAATCTCCTCCAGTCCCATCCATGTTGATGCAAAAGTTGGGTATTCAACCTTTCTGAAGGCTGAGGAATATTCCATTGTATATATGGACCACATCATATCCATTCATCTGTTGAAGGGCATCTCAGCTCTTTCCACAGTTTGGCTATTGTGGACATTGCTGCTATGAACATTGGGGTACATATGGCCCTTTTTTTCACTACATCTGTATCTTTGGGGTAAATACCCAGAAGTGCAGTTCCTGGGTCATAGGGTAGCTCTATTTTTAATTTTTTGAGCAATCTCCATACTGTTTTCCAAAGTGGCTGCACCAACTTGCATTCCCACCAACAGTGTAAGAGGGTTTCCTTTTCTCCACATACATTTTATAATCTCCTTCTTTACTACATTTTCAAGATGTTTGGAAGTATCATGACTATATTACATTTCATCATGTAATCCCTCTGCTTTTGGATATTTTTCCAATATTTTGCATTTGTAAGCAAACTATAAAAATTATCTGTGCCCTGAAACACTTACTTTTCTATATTTCAGATATTTCTTTAGCGTAGATTCCAATAATGAGACTTACTCTGACAAAGGTTATAACATTTTAGTTTTCAACACACATTGTGAGGTTTTTCCCCTCAGTACATTTGGACTGATTAACAGTGCCATCCACATAGTATAAGACAATCTATGTCATTTCATGCACATCACTATGTATTTGTTTCCCAAAACCATTTTTAAAGAAATGTTACTTTATTTTTAAATTATTCATGTTAAAGTTTTATTCCTGAGTTATTATTCTGCTTGTTCATATTATTTGTTAACAACATTTGTACAAGTAATTGAAGAGACCTGAGTGATTTTCTGAGAGTATAATTATCTTTAAGCCTATATATGTTTCTCTTCAGGGGAAAGAGTATATATCTGTTTACTCCCAAGGTTATGATTAATCCCTCAAATTCCAAGGAATCACAGCTTATAGGAGGATGAGTCTTATTCCTTGGGGGAATTTTTTTTTTTTTTTGGTATCTCAAAGAAAACGAGGACAGCAAAAGATGAAGCTTTTCTGTAAGGTATATGGGGCTCTAGCTCCCAGTAGCTCAGAGTTGAGCCCCAGTACTCTTATTTATTGCTCAAACAGGTGAACTATTAAAAAACATAGTTTTCTCAAAATTAAAATTAGAGTTAAAAGGACCTTCCTTGTTTCTCTTAAACTGACTGAATCCTAGCACAATGCTGAATTGATTAAAATAGATCTTAAAAAGTGTGTAGAAAGTTGTTATATTTTTCACTGGGATGAAGTCTGAGCATTTTGTAAAGGATCCCTTGGCTGCACTGAGCTGTTTAAAAGCATCTGAATTTCAGCCAGCCTTGGCAATGGCCCAAGAAGTGACTGTTCCTATCTCTACTTGAAACCGTTTTCAACATCAATTTTCTAGAAGCAGACCTTTAATATTGGCTTTGAGAAAGAAATTCATAGTAGCTGCTGAGCAACCTTTTGTCCTGATATGGATGAAATTGCTATGACTCTAGCAGTGACAATCCTAAATAAATGGTCCGATATCTTCAGCTTCACTGCAAGTGGCCCCGTATTTCACACTACAGAGGGAACAGAAATGCTGATCAAAACAGAATCTTAGATTTCCAAGTTCTAATGGCATTCTATCTCTTCTCAGCCCAATGACTGAGAAATCATCTTAAAAAATTTTTAGAAGATTTTATTTATTTATTTGTGAGAGAGAGAGAGAGCACAAGCAGGGGGAGGAGCAAAAGCAGAGGGAGAATCAGACTTCCAGATGAGCAGGGAGCTCGATGCGGGACGATGCCAGGACCCGAGTTCATGACCTGAGCCGAAGGCTGACATTTAACTGACTGAGCCACCCAGGTGCCCCGGAAATCATCTTAAATTAATAAATGGAAAGGAATTTCAACTTGTGTGCCAAGATTAAGAGTAGAAGTCAATCCAAATCTCAAAGGGAAATAAAAGAGGAATACTCCACGAAAATCAAAGACGGTTGCCAGTAACACTGACCCAAATGAGAAAACAAGACAGCTATGCCAGTGCAGCTAAAGAAAAGAGAGATAAAGCATCCCGGAGAATTGAAGCTAAAAATAAAGATCAGAGTCCACCAGGTGTGCTCTTGAAATGAAGTCAAGTCGGGAGAGATGGCCACAGTTTTATGTTTGGTATACAGACAGCATTTATCTGGGAAGCAGTGCTTTATCTGTCTGAAAGCAGTTGTATTCAGAAAGGCTGCCTGACAGGTAGATAAATCACAGGAGGTATTGTCTGTGATGTACCCACAAAAAGGTTTCAAATTTCCTGTAATATGTTAAGAAGGGAAAATGTACTACAAAGTTTCAAAGAAGCATATGCTGAGATCTGGAAGTGACAAGGAAATAAGAAACTAGAGAGCAAGGTGTATAAAGTTTCAGTAGGTAAAGAGTGGGAGAACATTTCCGAAAGGCCCTCAGGCCCGGAATGAGACCTGCCCTGTAGAGAAAGAATTGCTGTGAGTTGTGAATGAGAGCACAGTTTCCTGAGAGGAGGCAAGTCTCAGTCTCCAAGCAGTCCCTGGCATCTCTGGGCAAGACCCAGGAAAATCAGTCCTAGAGCTGCCAGACCAGAAAGGCAGTTTCCTGGGAGAAGGCAAGTCTCAGGCTACTAGGGAATAAGCCCCTTGGGGTCAGGGTCCCTATCTTTCTCCTCTCTAGCACAGAGCTGAGCCCAGCTGTGGTGGAAAGAGTGCAGACCTCAGCAGAGGCACCTGTGGATCCTTACTATGTGTGGTTTACTTAAGGTGTCAGTAGAAGGACCAGATTCGCTCCCTTAGGTCACAGGAAGAAGATGCATTCCATGGGCAATTAATGTAGAAATCAGCATGTTTTCTCCTCTCCCCAGATTGCACCTGAGTTCACTTCTCATTCTTCCCAAAGAGTTGTGTCACACAGTTTGGATAGTGACCAATTTGTCATTTGACCTACACCATTGATTTACCTGCATAAAGGCTGGTAAGTGGGATTCAATCTTGTAGATGATTGGTGACTTAAAACGGAATAAAAGTGACGCTCCTCCTGTTTGTATAAGAGCCCCTTGTCCTGTGTCCCCTGCCTCCCCCTTGACTTTAGATGGCTCTAGGAATGTTAAGATGATAAACAAGATGGCCATTTCCAAATAGTTAAACAGAGAGGAAACGTCCAAATAATGTTCACTGAATATATTAACGTTGAGGAGAAAAACAAACACAGGTGTTGAACATAGAATATTTTTTTGGTTGTAGATATTTCTCAGAATAGGCGAGGTACTGGGGGGTATGGTGGATTACCCTCTGACCATATGGCAAAAACACGTTATGGGAAACATAAATATAAGCTGAAGGTAATAAAATTCTTTATAATCTTTGCCCAGTATATAGTAGTTTATTAGTAATTACCATTGTTTGCCCCAGCTCTACCAGCAGCCGATGATCAACAGATACCTGAGGTCAGTGGTACTATAAGAACGCATGAACTCGAAATTTATGGAAACTGTGAGCATTCAGAAAATAATCAAGTGTAGTATTAAAAAGTAGAAAGTACATCTTGCAGGGGAAAAAATAAAAGAATTAGAATGATTCAGTCCAAATACAAATGGGTTAAAAGGTTTTAATACTAACGTTTAAGAGCTACACCAAATATAATTATTTGAAATTTAAAATAAATATCTATTGGGGTCTATTAAACTGCTGGAGGGATAGAATAATAATACAGAGGATTTATTTTCATGGTTCTTGTACAGCACAAGCCAGCTACCATTTATCTCTATTCAATGTGTATTTCTTATGGACCAATTATGTTGCAGCCCAAGGCAATGTTAACATTCTTTATCAAATAAGCTGTACATGTATCTATTTACAAGTGTGGCTAAACTTTGGATCATTTACCATTCTGATGACTAGAACTGTAAAAGAATCACAAAATGATGACTCCAAGTCAGAAACTGAATGGTCTAATCAGTGATGTTTTAAATATCTCATAAAAGATTTAAAGATCTCATAAAGCATCAACAAGGGAAGGAAAGGCCAACGTACATTGTTAAAAAGTCTAAATCAATGTATTTATTAGAATGTCATTACTTCTAAGCACCTATAATGCAAATAATAGCTCGTAAGAATTAACAATGAGTATTTGCTTTGGTCCAACTTTTAAAAAGATTTTATTTATTTATTTGAGAGAGACTAAGAAAGAGAGCATGAGCAGCAGGGGGCGGGCCAGTGGGAAGGAAAAGCAGACCCCGCCTCCTGAGCAGGGAGCCTGCATGGGGCTTGATCTGAAGGCAGATGCTTAATTAACTAAGCCACCCAGGTGCCCCCACTGTGGTACAATTTTAAGAAATTTTAGATGATTTAGTTTGCCCAGAAGTTATGTTTTTCTTGAAAATATCTTTTATATAATGTAATAAATAAAACATTCCCCTCTTGGGCGCCTGGGTGGCTCAGAGGATTAAGACTCTGCCTTTAGCTCCAGTCATGATCCCAGAATCCTGGGATCGAGCCCCACATCAGGATCTCTGCTCAGCAGGGAGCCTGCTTCCAGCCTTTTTCTCTGCCTCCCTCTCTGCCTATTTGTAATCCCCCTGTCAAATAAATAAATAGAATCTTTCAAAAATAATTCCCCTCTTGATTATATATATATAATCGACTAAGTAAGGTCTATAACTTTTCTCTGCATGGCTTGAAACATGATTCTGATTTTTAATATTTTTTTTAAAGATTTTATTTATTTGACAGAGAGAAACACAGCCAGAGAGGGAACACAAGCAGGGGGAGTGAGAGAGGGAGAAGCAGGCTTCCCGCCGAGCAGGGAGCCCGATGTGGGACTCGATCCCCAGTCTCCGGGATCATGACCTGAGCCGAAGGCAGTCACTTAACCAACTGAGCCACCCAGGTGCCCCTGATTTTTAATATTTTTAAATTAAAATATATTTCACACTAACTAATGTCATTCTTATACTATGATCTTTGAACCATTGATTCTCAAACCTGCCTGGACATTACAAACACCTGTGAAGTTTTTTAAGTAATAGATTACTAGTTGCAATCTAAAGATCCTGATTAAGATTAGCAATTATAATTGGGGCATCAGCAATTATAATTTAAACCTGCTACAATTATTAGGAATTCAATAATAACAGAGTATAAATTAATGATTTTACTACTTATCTGCATTGTTACTCTCTTCTGTAGCTTCCATACTTTAGTATATAGTTGGGACTTACAACATGTATTTGATTGACTTACAAGATTTTTGCAAAAAAAAAATAATTTTAAAATAAAGATTCTAATGCACTTTCAGTAATATTAATGCAAATTAAATATGATTGCTTAAGAGGTAATTATTATCTAAAGAGAAACTGCAGAAACATACTTTGCCATGATGAAAAAATTCTAAATTTTGAAATTTTGCTACATGTTTGTTTAAATCTCCACATACAAAAGTTGTTTATTATGCATACAACTTGTGTACAGAAAAATGCAATGTTCTGAAAAAAAACCAAAAGATATTAAAATCTAATTGACTAATTTTACTCTGAGGTTTCACATAAAATGTCTTAAAAGATTTCATCACTAAATTGGGGCTCCTTGTCTATATGAAATTATATTATTTTGAAATATAGAAACAAGAGCAGATCTGTATGGCATAAATGTTCAGCTCTTTAAAAATAAAATCAGTATTAAGACTTTTGGAACTCCTAAAGTATTGATTTAGTGAAAATTCAGATAAATTATTCCATTGCACAGCAAGTTATTGTTATTCAAGGGGTACCATGGTAGCTGCTGTGAGTCTAATATAGTGATGGCAGTAGGTGCTGACCCAGCAGACACTGGAGAAGAGCCAGTGAGGAGGACAGTCGTGGGCTACTTCGTAGTGATCATAACTAAAGCATAACTTGCCAGAAGAGGACATTTTGACAACTGATGGTAACTCTAGTGAAGTGAGAATGGTGGTATTTGTAGTTTAGATGAATAGGTGGAGACTTCAGATGGTTGAAGGAGAGCGATGACCAGTGTTAGTCTAAACTAAGTGGCCGTTACAGTAGTCGTAGGTGAAGTGGAAGTGGTGGGAGTTGTAGATTCAGCTGGAGTAAACGGAGTTGCGGGTTCAGTCGAAGAGATGGTAGATGTAGTAGCTGTTTTGGTTGTCCACTAAGATTGTCCAATGGCGTTGTTGTTACTGGAGTTGCAACAATTGTAGATTCCGTTAAATGGCATCAGCTGTGCTTTCACTTCAAGTGGTGGTTGTAGCTTTTGTGATTGTATGCTCAGCTGAAGTGATAGTGGTAGCTGTCATATCTGTGGGTTTCCTTTAAGGGACGATTGAGGCTGCGTTTGTATTTCTGGTTGTAGTGGTGGTGGCTGTTGAGGTTGTAGGTTCAGTGGAGGTTGCGGTGGTTATAGATTCTGTGGGAGTGGTTAGAGTTGTGGGTTCAGTTGAAGTGGAGGTCACTGCAGGTTTGGAAGTAGTAGATGTCATCCCAGGAATGTCGTTGTTGGAGGGTAGCTGGTTAGTATTGGGAGAACTGTCATTTCCTCCAGTGTTCACCAGGCATATTATGAGGACTCCAATTGTTGTTGTTATCACAGAGGCTAAGAGACAAGCCAAAAAGACTTTCCACAGAGACCAGTTATTACAGCAATTTCCTTCTACCTGAGAAGAGTGTAAATAGCCATATCAGCAATGAAAAACAAAAATGCTTGTGATTTTTCCTCTCTTTTGTGTTATTTATACCTTAGTGCATTAACATGATTAGAATCCCTATATACCACTGAAGAAATTTAAGCTTAAAGTCCAAGTTTTTATCCAGGTGAAAGTAATTGCACCCTTTCTCTAACATTAGAAGAAATCAAAATCTACCAATATCTCATCTTCTTTTTTACCAGTTTCCAGTGATGCAAGGGGAGAACGTTGTCTTTTCGCATAAGCAGAATAGCACTTCAATGGTGAATCCTCTGTCACATACCCAATCCTTCACTGGATGTTGTCACCCCAAACTGTTCCACTTCCAAACTCACTCCCTCAAGAATCCGATGCTCTCGCCACCATCTCCTCTGTTTCCAGCTTATTTATTCAATTACCCCTATAGCAACCTTTCTTTAGTCTTATTAAAATCGTTGGCCCAGGGGTATCTGGGTGGCTCAACTGGTTAAACGCCTGACTCTTAGTTTAGCTCAGGTTATGATCTCAAAGTCCTGGGATCAAGCTCCACACTGGACTGCACAATCAACAAGAGGATTTTCTCCCTCTTTCTCTGCCCTTCCCTCTGCTCGCATTCTCTCTCTTTCTCTCTCTAAAATAAATACAATCTTTAACAATAATTTTAAAATGTTGGCCCAGCAGATCTTATTTGACTCACATACCTCCTATCCACCTTTTGTTCCATGATCCGTTATTTCAATAACACTAATTCCCTAAAATCTCTTGCACTTCCCTCATCATTCCTTCAACTGACACATAAATGACTGCTTTCTCTGGACTTGCCTTGAGCAGCCACACTATCAGCAAAAGTCAAGTACCTGAGCAAATCAGAGTCAATATAAATGTATGGTTACCATTCTTGAATAGATTTTCTGTACTGCTACATCATCCTATTACATTTATCTGAGTTACTCTCTCATATTGTAATCTTTTTCAATATTCTCTCTCTTTAAATCTGTAATCTCCACCCACCAAGCATCAAAAAAATTCTAAAATGCAGCTTGGATTAAGAACTAGCAGACTAGATGTTATTTAAGAGTTCTCAATTCTGTGATTAAATAAATTAGTTTGCCTCTGAAAATAAGAAGGAACATTTTCTAACTCCACTTTATTGAGCTCATCTGTCCTTTTACATTGTCTCAGAAACAGCATAAACAATTTATATTTTTATCCAGAATCAAGAAACAAGGTTCAGACTCTCTATGGCAGGATTAAGCAACAGAAGGTAGGAATTCCAGAGTCAGGGAAGCCCAACCAAATTTACACGTAGAAAAAGTAATTTACAGTCAAGGTCAAATTCCTATAATATGGCTGAAGATGGAGAGATACATTCTTGAGGTAAAGTTAATTCAGCCAATGGATAAGGTAAGGAACCAAAGAGAACTGGATTTAGTCTCCAAAGCTAGTGGAAGATGTCTGGAGAACACTGCTAGGTTTCTATGTCAGAGGTCAAATTAAAAAAAAAAAAAAAAAACCTATAGGATGTGCAACATACAACTCCAGAGGCTAGAACAGTAGAAGAAAATAAGGAGATCACCAACTGAATAAGACCCTTGAAACTTTGAATCTGGCACTCTCCCATCACAGTCTAATTTGTGTATTAAATGCTACATTGCCAGCATATTTGCTCCTCCGCCTCTCCGCCTCTCCCACCCACATTTATACTTTATTCCATTTTGTCATATATATTTTCTATCTTTGCAAATATTTGAGACCCCCAACTAGAACTTAGCTCTTCAAAAATAGGAATTATCAAATATTCTCCTTAGGAATTTCCTCACAGGGATTTATAATGATACTGAGAATGCAGATGTTTAACATGAATATGGCTGAATTAAATTATTAAATATATTTTCTGAGAAAGAATAGAACAAATATGTCCCTATATAGAACACATTCCAACCTAGGTAAAAGCTGCTATATCAAACATTACCTGTGTACTGGATAATTCTATGTGTGGGTATTGTGAGTGTACAGGAACTCCTGGGCTCACATATACCCCAGTTAAGTTGGAAGAGACATGACTGGTTGTGTCATTTGAAGGTTGATGCCAGCATGCAGAGCTGTGAGCCTGTTGGTCATCTGAACATGTGATTGGCTATAGAAATAAAGCATAAGTGAATAGGAAGCCATGGTGTTGAATTTCTAAAGTTAAATACTTCTATCAAACATAATCAAGAATATCACTTTTAAAAGCGATAAAGCATAACGAAACTTTTAAAAGGAATTTTTTCTTATTATATTCTGAAGACCAAAAATATCTAGACACATTATTATATATTGCATTGTAAAAAAGTTACCAGTGTTCCAGATCAGGAATTATGTCATCCCATCTTCTCTACAATATTATTTTCATGTATTAAATACCCTCATGTTCCAAGCTGCTGTAGGTGGAGCATATATTAGGAACTCTCTATTCCTATAAGGAATAGAATGCTAGAGCCAAAAAAAAATTCTTGCAGTTTATCAGTTACAACCTGTTTAGATCATTTTAGAACTGAAAATATTAAAGCAAAAAGACGTGAAGTTATTCTTACTATCATCATCATCATCATCATCATCATCATCATCATCCCATAATGACATAAGAGCAAGAATTGGAGCTCAAACTTTCCAATCTTAAGGCCAATGGACTTTCCATTCTACTCCATTGTATATAGTATGTTATTATACTAAACTATGATAAAATATTAATATAGTGTATATCAATCTACACTATACTAATGGAAACTTCTCATACAGACTCCTTCCATCTATGCAATGGAACTTGCATGCCCATGACGAAGAGACAGAAAACAAATCATTTGTCAGTTTGTGATACATTTATGTTGGCTTCCTCTTGGACATATAGTCGTGTATCAACAACAGAAATGTCTCTACCTTTAGGAGGCTTATATGCTAATATAACAGGGAGGCATAACAATTGAAAAATATTGTTGAGAAAGGGGCAATAAGGATTAAAATGGGTTGAACTCAGTGGGAAAGATTTGGGGGAAGAGGGAAAGAACAAGATGAAATGATAATGGGAGAGGAATAAACTCAGGAATTATGGAACTGGGCCAAGAGCTTTGTTACATCTCAAAAACTATGTAGGATTGTCGGGGGATCTTTGTTCATAGAAGAGATGTTTCTTTCTAGTTGTGAGTCAAGGGCATTTCTGTCACTCCTTGCTCATGAAGGCAAAAATTAAAGATTTGCTATGAGGGTTAGTGAGTAAATAACTGGAAGAGGGTTAGAGCAATGTCCACCTGCACTCTCTAAGTGTTGGCTGCTGGGGGGAGTAGTGGTAGTCGTAGCACCAGCATTTTTATTCCTGCTGTTGCTACGACTAGTTGTCTTGGGTCATGTGGACTTATAACCCATTACTAAATAGCTGTAAAAATTGCTGGCCCATCAACTCATGGGTTCCATAAAACTGTCAGAATTGTATGTGCTTATTAGTCCACTGAGAACAACCATGAACAACACAAAAAATAAATGATTGTTATTAAATGTAGATAAGATCGAACACTCTTGGCAAAAAGGGTTTACAAAGTTATATTTTTTGTTATATCAAAGAAATAAAGAAAACTGCCATATGTTTTATTGAATAAAACTAAACAAATGCCATGTCATTTGCTCGATAAATCTGAGCAATGTTGGACTTACCTTTAATAATAACCTCGCTTATTTTGCTACGTGCTGATGCCTTAGTTATTATCCAGTTTGCCTGTGGCTGATGAACTTAAATATTTTAATGAACTTTGTTAACGAAGTAAAATTCACTCACCAGGCCAGTTTTCCAGAATTTCCTGGCCCTGATGGAATCAGTCCTTTCAAAGAAGAAAAATGATGGATGGTGTTTACACTTAGGGTGGAGAACCTATGATCTAGGCTCAGCTCTGGAGTAATATTGAAGCCCAAGTAATAATTTTTTCCTGTGTTATGTTGTTCTGGCTCTTAGTAGAGGTGGAGTCTCTACACAAAATTGGAACAGTTAAAGAGCTGCAAATGTTTAATCAGATAGTCAGTCTTAGCTAAATGGCCATAGGCAAGTGAAGTGAATTAGCTATAGTTACTAAAAAGAGTTATTTGGGTTTTCCTCCTGACTTTATAAGAATTAACTTCAGATCTCACGTATCCAACAGAAAAACCGTAAACCAAAATTTATTTTGTTTTTTCTTATAATCTTCAAATAATTATTAAACTTAATTATTGAATTTGTTCTTAAAGAAAAATACTTTTATAACTGTTTTAAATATCCATAATAAAATGGAAGATTCAGCCACCTATCTAGATATACACTATAAAAACAACTCAAAAATATTTGTAAACATCTTCAAGTTTGCTTTTATCTAGAGAAGCTATGCAGATGATGAACACCTGATGAAAGGGATTCTTTTTCCCATTTGAGTATTCAGGCGTCCTGAAGATCCAGTCATAGAGTGTCAAACTCCGAGTGACAAGGAGAACAGCTTCAGGAGGGTCCTTTATATGATGACTCACGGGACAAGCCCCTTTTCTTCTGGTACATCAGAAATTCTCCAGAGGAGTCTTGTTCACCTAACACTTACAGAGCCAAGAATTTCTTCTTTGGCTTATCTTGTAGGCAATTAATACAGGCTAACTGCCACAGCTCCAAATTGCAAAGGGAAAATATTTCATTCATTCTTCAGGCAGTGAATTTTAACTTACTATTTTAATTTTTAGCACATTTCCATCCTTCATTCTCATATCAAAGATTACTTGTTCAGATATAAAACGCACTTATAACTATATAATGAAGGGTTGATTTTTAGTGTAAAACATTGAAAAATAGATAAAAGGGCCACATTTTTATACAAAGTAGGGATTTTTAGAGGATTTCTTTCTTAGGACTAATGACAATATCCAAGATTAATATTTAGATCTTCAGCATATAAAAATGAAGAATCAAATTGTAAAAATATTACCTCAAAACCAAACCAAAGATATCATTGGAGCTTTATATTTCCATGATGGTGAATATAGAAAATTAGATGGATTTATTTGTATACCATGTGGTAATGGAAACATTGCTAATGCTTTAAATTACCAAATATACAAAACAATTTCTAAAGTATAATACAGAAGAATATAATGTGAAAGCTGAAGAAGAATTTAATACATGGTTACTTTTCCTTTTGGAGAATAATGCAAAACTATGACATTGACCACATAATAGTAAAGAGATTCATTGATTTTAAAAGCTGAAAATCAGATGGCAGTACAGACAAAGTATTAAAATAGGGCAACAATACTTACAGACTGGTTTTCAGAGTGCTCAACATTTACTACATACTTTCCATGCTTCCTGTCCATTCTTGCCCTTCTATCACAGGCTTGACTCCAAGGATATTTCTCAATCCTGCAGGGCCCTTTATATCTGCAACCCTGAAAAATGATTTAAATGACTAGTGGAAAATCAACTCTGATGCATCAGCGCAGGTGAGGATTAAACTAATAAGTAGTTATTCAAAAAATGGAATCTACTTTAGAGAAGGAAACGAAGTGTTAATCATAGAAAACCAATGTAGCCTCTGAGCGCTACTGTGATTATTCCCTCAATGACCCTCCTGATAGAAAGGAACTTTGAAAATTTTACATAATCAAATTTTTTCTTCCCTTTGGCCCCATCTTTTAGACACCTGTCTTCTATTTTGGGACCAGCCAAAGAAAAAAACTGAGAGTTGGAAGTTTGCCATTGCCTTCTCTTTACCCAAGCATGAATGCTTTCTTGCCCTTTGTGGGCACCATCTCTTAGTCACCCATGACCTTAGGATGGCTTCACCTTTTCAATCTCAAGGCTGGTGTCTAGAAATCTACTTGGTCAGTTACTCAGGAATTAACATGAATTTAAAAATTATTAGAATCTGCTTCCTAGGCAATGATGCCAATGCTAGAATATTAAAAATCTTGAGGAAGAATTTTATCGTTGTTCTGTCAAGAAATCTAGTTTGTCTAGATTGAAACTGAAAAAGGATGAACTTTTATTGATTTATTCACTCAATAGTTGGGGATACTGAGTTTCTAAAGTGTGCCAGGCACTTTTCCTAGTACAAAAAAACTGAGTAGCAAACAAAACAGACCATACCACTGTGCTCTTTGTATCTGACATTTTTAGATTCTGGATTCTTTGATCCTTTGAAATTTCTCTTATAATCATATTCAACACCTTCCGCTTAAGTAGCTTTACAGGCTCTGAAATGACATAGCCTCAAACCTTAGGACCTAAAGATCATAGAAAAACAGGCAAAGAATTGAAAAGCTGGAGAGGTATTTGTTCTAAAGAGGAGTAAGAACAAAATGACTACTCTTACTACTGTTGAAGCAATACCAAGGATGCTTATGTATGGCTATGGACACAAAGGACGCACATGGACTAAAGATGTTAATAGTATTAAACACGATTTATTTGAAAATCAGAATGATAAAATTACCAAAGAAGGGGTATAAATTTGACTGTATTTGCTTCATAATATCACTATACTTATATTCCCAGGAGACACTTACTTTAATTTGATACTAGTGCAACATAGCCATAGAACTACATTATTTTGGACAGCATCCACCCATTATAGCAATGGCAAAGGAGTGAAGTTTACTCTATCACTTGATGTCATGCTCAAAATCTTTAATCCATCTACTAGTTGCAGCAAGGCTCAGTTCTAGTTTGGAAGAAAACCATAGGAAGTATTAAATTTATTAAAATAGCAACAAAATTAAAGAACACATTGTCCCAAGGCTAAATTTACCATGTAAAAACCGGAGTTTTGTTTATTTTGTGAAGAATAATTCTTCAGCATGGATTATTAACAATTTTCATGAATGCCTCCATCCGAAGGTCAACAGAAAAAAAAAAAAAACAGAACATATCTGGGTTGTTATAAAGAACAGAGCAAGGTTATCTCTCATGCTGTCAAAAATCTCCTATAGAGAGTCTTTGTTCACAGGATTTATAGCCAAAAAGAAACCTGAGATTCTCAGTGGCTGACAGTAGTTAAGGGAATTGTTTGATAGCTGACCAATCTTTAGGGGGAAAGTTCTATTTCTCATTCATAATAGAGAGGTGCATTGCATTGTTATCTGAGAGTCTAAGTCAAAACTGTTATTTTTTTTAATCATGTTACTCAAACTAATATGTCTTGCCTGTAATTTCTCTATGATTTGATTATTACTTCTTTGGTCAGTTGATAATGAGAGCCAATATGACAGCTGCATCCCTCTGATCTTGGATATTTTAGGGAAAGGGATTATTACATTTTGTTTTCATTTTGTTATTGGCATTAAAACCAAGCAATCAGGCAGAATTTCAAGCCTAAGTAAAATACAAATGTGTAACCCAATTAATTCAAAAGTATGAAAGATCATTATGAAAAAAAGGAAAAAAAATATATTTCCAAAGTGCAATGAGAAGCAATATTTAAAGTTAAAAATGAAAACTGAAACTTTCAGCAAATGTGTTTTATATATGGTGATCATAACACTATCAGGGTATTCTTTATTGTATTTATCAAAACTGACTCAATTTCCATAGCACTGTTCCCTTCCTGAATCAAAAGTAGTTAAAAAGTATTTCAGTAAAACAATGGAATTAGAATAATTAGCCTTACTTAAAATAGAAACTTCAGGAGAAAACCATGTTTTGATGCACATCATTGAATTTCTCAATTATAGATTTGAAGTGTACTTACCAACTTTAAATACGTTTATACTGACAACCATGGTCTTTCATTAACTTATTCCCAACTGTTTATTGAGCACCTAACATACATCTCCAACCTGGAGATCCAGACAGCATTGACTCAGACACAGAAGACCCTTAGTTACCTCCTACCCTTTGTTTATTGAATGTTTGGCTTTCGATTTTAACTTTCAATTTTGTTTAAATTGTAATAGTTTTGTTTAAACAAAGAGTGTTCTTTTATATTTATTTCAAGATATGTGTGTTTATATGATGAGAAATTGGTCCCATAATGTAAATACATTGGCTTCTGCAGAATAAACAGGAACTGCATAAGGCATGTCTATTTGACCACAGGGACACTGAATTTATGGTTTTCGCAGGGTCCGGTATTCCATTTTATGGTGACCATCATGGTTCAGAAGTTCTCTTTTTTACCAAGCCAAAATTTTCCTTGTTCCTTCAACGGACTTAAACTCTGGTCCTGCTCCGGGGACACCCAAAATTAAACCATTTTTTTCTTCAAAATATGGGTCTACAATCTTTAATTCACAATTCCAAAATTGAAAAGCATTTGAAAACAAATTATTTTGTATATTTGGTACAAATCTGTTTGGCAGCAAAACTTAATCTAAACTAACAAGGGTAGTTTTAGCCTTTAATAAATTTGGCATGATGAGTCACATGTTTCATTACAAAAATACTGATATCTACTTCAGGCTTACTACCACAGTCCTGACTGGGGTGTTGTATAATGTTTCATATTGCCTTTTAAAATTTTTAAAAATATGAATTATAAAACCCATCTCACCCAAGCACTTCTTATGAGGGACTATTTATGTGGTTTGTAGAAATTTTACAATTTTTTAAAGATAACTAATATATCCTTCTTTATTCTTATTGCTCTGAAATACTAATTTATAAAGTCTTCAGTTGGTAAACTGACTCTTATAAGTGCCTTTTTAAAATGGAGATAAGAAGAATAAAATAATAAACTAATGAATAAAAGAAAAAAGTTTCAGGCACCTGGGTGGCTCAGTCATTAAGCATCTACCTTCAGCTCAGGTCATGATCCCAGGGTCCTGGGATCGAGGCCCAAATCGGGCTCCCTGCTCAGCGGGAGGCCTGCTTCTCCTTCTCCCACTTCCCTTGCTAGTGTTCCCTCTCTGGCTGACTCTCTCTGTCAAATAAATAAATAAAATATTTTTTAAAAAAAGAATAAAAAGTTTCATATTTTGCTGGATTGCAGCTAAAAATGGTACCTTGGGCAGCCTATGATATAAGATTTTATTAAAAGAGTATTATTAACATTCCAGGGATATTTATGCCTATTCCAGTGGGTATACTACACTGGTCACAGCCAATCCTTATAACACCTATAAGAATTAAATATTATTATTTTCACTTTCCTGATGAGACATATATGCTTTAAGTGAACTTTATAAACCCAAGTTAAGATAAGAGTGTGTAGGGGAACCTGGGTGGCTCAGTCGGTTAAGAGTCAGACTCTTGATTTCCACTCAGGTCATGATCTCAGGGTCATGATATCAAGCCCCTACAGGGGGTTTCATGCTGAGTGTGGAGCCTACTTGAGATTGTCTCTCCCTCTCCTTCTGCCCTTCCTCCCTGCTCACAAGCATTCTCTCTAAAAAAAAAAGAAAAAGGTTTAAAGTGTATGGACCTCAGACTCTCAGACTTCCCATTCTTTGATTATCTATAGTCATTTGTTGATTGCATAATGTATAGGCACTGTGTCAAAAGAAGGTTGGGGAGAAAAGGTGAAAGAAAATTCGAGGGTAAATTTACTGGAAAGATCATATAGCTGTTGAACCTTTAGAGGCTCTGGTGACATATGTTGCAATAATTAGGGAAAGACGGATGATTACTGTAAGCAAGGCCAGGGTGGTGCTACCATCTGGAATTAGACCTGCCCACAAGGACAGAGTACTGGAAATCAGGTTCCAAGTAACAGCAAGGACCTGGTAATTCCCAGGGTGGAGACACAGTTCATTGTCCATGACCCTCCATGTTCTAGCAAAACACCAGGTAAATGGCAGCACTCAGGCATCTGAGAGATTCAAAGTGGGGGCCGCTACCAGCTGTGCAGACATATGCCCAGCAGGGCCCTAGATCTAGGCGTTGAGGTTTGCTAAAAGGGCTGCAGTCTGCAGGCATGGATGTGAAAGAACAGCCTAGGGCTCCAGGCCTCATTAAGCAAACGCATCAAATAGACCAGTTATTAGAATGGGAACTCAGTACCATAATTTAAGAAAATCTCAGGTCTACATGGTGAGGCAAAGAGAGGAAATGGGACTTGCAAGGTCCAGAATCATACCTCACTTTTCAGAAATGGGGCCTATGGAGGTTTGGGGCCTAAACCTGGGATTAGAAAAAGATCCAAGAGCTGAGCGGTGGGACATCATAGTCCTACTCAGGGTACAGAGCACAGGGCAGAACCAGCAGGCCCAAAGTTCCAAGGCAGGGTGCTTTGCTGTGAGTGCTTTCCTCAGGAGAACCCAGAGGAAAAGCCCTCCATCATGTAGTAAAAAGATCCAATCAGGAAGGGCAGTATCACTGGCCTCCCTGGAAAGTTCTGTGGATAGTGCCCTTTGCAGGCTGGGGAAATGCATATAACATTCCCAAGTGAAAGGCAAATTGCCTGATCTTTTATGTCCACTAACTTAATGGCATATTGTTTGGTGGGCCTGTTTTATTTTGGAGGCAACATACATGACTTCTGAATGTGTTTCCTGATTCACTTTATCAACCCATTAAAATGCATTAGGCTGTTAGATATAATGGGTTAATCTGATTAATCTGTAGTAACCACTACATCATTGAAGTTGGGCCAGTGAAGCAGTTCACACTTTCAAGAGAAGGTTCTGCAACTATCCCAAATAGAGAATAGTTATTTGCAGAACAGGACATGGTTTATCCCAAAATACTGGATTCTCTAATTGAGCCTTCCAGAGATTGGTTTCTACATCTCAGTTTTCCACAATTGCCCAGAGCTTTATGGCATCTTCAGAGTCAATGCCTTGTCGACTTTTACTGAAGGCTGGGACCGCTGCAGTACCTCCTCTTGAAGGTGTGTACCACCACACATGCCCAACTTCATGACTTGACGAATTAGTTCGTAAACAAACAGCTAAGGTCATATAGCCACTTGGTGTCCCATGGTCAGACATTTAGTCTATCAGGCCCCAGAAGAAATTCTGACACCCTATACAAACCACAGATCTATTGATGAGTTAAAGAAGTCAGACACATAATAGTACATACTGTGTGGTTACATTTACATGAAGTTTAAAAATAGGCAAGTTGAATCTATGGTAACAGAAGTCAGACTGGTGTGACCCTTGGTGGGATACCAACTTAGGGAAACCACAGGGAGCCTGTATGGTGTTTTTGTTTGTTGTTCTATTCCAGGGATTATAATTTAAATATCAATTTAATTTTACTAGCACTTCAACTAACCCGACAATCACATCAGGAAATACCACTTCTGCTAAATCCACAACTTTAATTTCTACTGGTCCTACTACTACATGGTTACCATTATTACCACCATTTCAATTCAACTCTCTACTAATAGCAATTCAAATGAACACAGTACTTACCCTAGTTCAGCTAAACTGCAACCATCACAATGTCTAATAAATCCACCACTCTCCTGTCAAATTAAGCTACATCTATTCCTTTAGCTGAGTCCACAATTTCCACAGCTACCACTTCAACTGAATATACAACCCACAACAAATACCAGCACAACCACTGTCTTCGCGCCCCATGAATCTTCTACTGTAAATGCAAATGCCACAATTCTCATGGCAACAACACTACAGTGGCCTTCTCCACCAGCAGCCCACCTTGATTATGTTACATCTAAGCATCCCCACAGTCACTCATACCCTAAATTTGAATCTACAAATGCTATCACAAGTGATAGGTTAACAAAAATATTTCACTGGACCCTGTAGCCATAACACTTAACCTACTCCAACAATAACAATTTGACCCATTACCAATGGACCAGTGCCACAACACCAAATCCACCTCATTTGTTTTCAATACCTATCAGATCTCCATTTTATTGAAGTTTTACTGGATGTTCTAGTGTTCAGTCCAGTACAAATTATGGTAGTTGTAGTTTCAAAAAGAGCTATGCTAGTTTCAATTTCATTTAACCTGGTAGTAGTGGTTATGGCAGTACTTTGTTCAGTGGCTACAACAGTGGTAGCCTTTATGGGAGTACATTTGTGGTGACACCTGTTGTGCCTGCAGATTCCATTGGTAATGGTTGTTGATTCCCGTGAAAATAGTGGTTCCTCTGGAAGCTGTAGTTTCAACTGAAGCTGTGGGTTCCATACAGGTGTCTTCTCAGTTGACATAGCGTTACTTGTAGGTTCAACCGACATATGGTGATTGCTGCTGGGGTTGTCATTTCTGCTGATGTGCTAGTGAAGACCGGTAATAGGTATGGTTGAAGTGTGGTTGGTGTTCTGTATCAGGTTCCATGGAAATGGTGGCAGTGGTGTTATCTGTTATGATTGTACATACAGTAGAAATTGAAGTGGTTACAGATTTGTGAAGTGACTGTTGCAGTTTCTACTAAAGTGGCACTGAGTGTATATTCAATTTCTATTTATGTGGCTATGTGTTCAATTGAAGGGGGAGTGATTAATGTTGTGGCAGCAGGACCCAAAAGAGGTACAGCTGGTAGTGTTAGAGGCTTTTGCCATATTAGGTAAAGGTGAGGCCATTGTTCCTTATGATTATAGATTAAATTATTATGGAACTAGATACAGGTTCAGTTATCATCATGGTGGCTATTGCAGTCATCGGTTTAGCTGCAGTAGGAAAAGAGGCTGTCGTGGTTGTAGGTTCAGTAGAAACTATGGAGCCTGCTGGTACAGGTGGAGATGCTGGTACTCCTGATGTTGTTGATGAACTTGATGTAGTGTTGGCTATGGTTCTTTGTTCCACAAGTGTGATACTAATGGCTGTTGAAACAGTAGGGTTGACCATAGTGGAGGAGTGCACAGCAGTGCCGCTGTTGGTGCAGCAGTTGTGGTTGTAGTATTAGGTTTTGGTGTATTAGTGTTCACTTTAGGTTCAGAAGTGGTTACCCTAAACTTCCTATCATTTGAGGATATGTGAATAATGCTTGAACCCCTACTACTTCCCCCTTTAATACCAGGCACACAATAAGTACTGCTATAATCACACAGGTTAAGAGACAAACCAGGAGTATCTTCTACAGACAGCAGGCACTTAAAAAATTGTGTTCCACCTGTCAGAGATGTAAATGAAAACATTAGGATGAAACCAAATGTTCCAAAGAAAACAAGGTCATTAATCTCTTATTTTGCTTTATTGAAAGTGTAATTTATCAGAAAAATAATAATCTTTCTACCCCTGAAACTAACAATATAGATTAACAAAATTGAATTTAAATAATTTTTTTAAAAATAAAAATATATATGAGGTATGTGGGTGGCTCAGTTAGTTAAGCATCTGCCTTCAGATCAGGTCATGATCCCAGGGTCCTGGGATGGAACCCCTCATTGGGCTCCCTGCTCAGCAGAGAGTCTGCTCCTCCCTCTCCTTCTGTCTGCTGCTTCCCCTACTTGTGCTCACTCTTTCTCTCTGTCAAATAAATAAATAAAATCTTGAAAAAAATAAAAATAGAAAATATATAATGATCAATATTATTTGGAGAGTCTTCTAATAATAAATATTGGGCTTAATCTCTAAGCTTCTCTTCTAGGAGAGGATTGATCTTATGCTTTGCCTAACATTGGGAAAAGACATGTCCACCAATTTCTCAGATGTACACCTCTCAAATTAAAAATTTTAAAAAGGAGTTGATGGAAATTTGTTAAACGTTTACATCTACACAAAGTAAATTCAGGACAAATGTAGGAGGCTGCCTAGATCAGAGGACTACTAAGAGACAGAATAAAACCCTCTCCTTTCTAATCCTGACAGTACCCAAAGGGTCCCACTAATAGGCTTCCTTGGGGCCTTCCAGTATTGATCCTGACACATTCTCTGGCTAACATTTCAACTCAGTCATTATTTAGCAGCATGAAATTTGGGCCAGGACTATCCTTGCTGGAGTCCAGCTCCTGCTGGCCACTTCCATTTGGAGAATTACTTGTCCTTTTCTCAGTGTCTATTTTCAGGTGTGTAGGATGCTGGTAATAAAGACACCTGACTTACAGGATGAACACAGAGTTTAGTGCAAATCAAATAGCAATGTAACTTTCAAAGCATAAAGGAAGTTAGGCGGTGGATGCTGCGCCAGACTCCTGAGTGAGCGCGGCCACCCCACTCAAACCCCCGAGCCTGTGCCATCAACCTGCAGCAGGGCTTGTGTTTTGGGGCTTTTTTGAGGCCAGAATCAGGTAATATGCGCCACACAGTAAGAACACAGCTGGTCATGTAGTCAACTCTAAAGAAGATCTGTGAGATGATGATAATGAAGACGACACAGCAGCAAATATCGCCTATTAGTGTTCCTGGATACGCAGCAAAACAACAACAAAAAGAACACAAGCTCTGTCTGGAGTCAAATTTGAGTTGAAATCCAAAAGCCCTGAGATCAAAAGCAAGTTTCTTCACTCCTCTGAGTCCTGAGGTTTAGTTAGTTGTTTGCTTGTTTATCTCTAAGGGTGAATAACATTTACCACAACAGTCTTCAGAGAAAGAATTAAAAAGAGGTTGAAATTTTATTTTTTTAATTATCTTATATTTATCAGAAGCAGTGTAGTATAGTGATTCAGAGTTTTGGATTCTAAAGATTCAGGGTTGACTTTTATATATGACTCATAAACAGGCTAATACCTGGCAATTTCCTCAATGTCCTAAGCCCCTGTTTCTTCACAAGAAAAGGCATACCTCTGTCCGTGGATAATTTTAAGCATGAAAGAAGGTATAACATACTTGATACAGTTCCTGACACTTGCTCAATTTTAAAATCTGTGATTAGCTCATTGTCATTCACTCTTATAACTGAGCTCAGGGCAACAGGAGAGAGGAGCACACAACTGACACCTTGGAAAGGAATGGAGTGCGTCTCACTGCTAGAAAACACGGGCTTCAGTTTTGGATAAGAAGCCACAGGTTGGAAGTGCAGGGTGGCAATCAAGAGGAACAGACACTGAGCACAAAGCCAGAGAACAAGGAGCACCAACAGTCACCAAATGTCACCTTGTCCCACAAGGTCAAGGCGCTGGTGGAAGGAAGCTTGAAAAGGAGAAAATAAATGATTGCCCTCACCACTCAGAACAGGCATTATTTGTTCTGGGGTCTGAATCAAACCAGGAGCAGGATGAGAGGCAGCAAACTGGAAGCTTGCAGCACAAGGGATCACTGCTAGTCCACCACTAACTTAACACTTGAACCCGTGCAGAACAAGATTTCCCCCATCTGTTAAATAATGAAAGACCAGATGGTAACTACATCTCCTTCTGTTCAGTGATAGATACACTGGCAAGCAAGAAGCCATTTTAACTAACTCCACCAGATCAAGGTCATTCATTCTCCCTTTGCTCTCAAACCTAAAGGTCTCTTATTTTGTGTCAAGAGTTAAGCCCAGAAAGAGAGAAACCAAGAAACAGTTTTTTAACTCTAGAGAACAACCTGATGTCTACCTGAGCAGGGGGTGGAATGGATGAAATAGGTGATGGGGATTAAGGAGTGTACTTGTCCTGGTGAGCACTGGGTGATGTATAGAACTATGGAATATTGCAGGATATTGACGCTTTTCATACCCACTTAACCCATATACTTGAAATTAATATAACATTGTATGTTAATGACACTGGAATTAAAATGTAAAAAATTATTTTTTTTTTTTAAAAGAGCTAAACTGAGACCCTTCTTAGTGAGCTTCTAAGCAGGGTGGTGGTACCAGGTGGGGTGAATGCCAGAGTCCAGAACACCTAACCAAACAGCTGAACACCATCAATAATCACTCAAGATCAGATTTTCTCCCTGGAGGTAAGACATCGAGACACACGGCCACAAGGTCATGTGAATATGCAGTCAGGAACACAGATCTGAACCAAGTCATCAAGGAGAGAGGACAAAGCAGGGTATGGGAGGACTGAAAACAGAAAGGCTGAAAGAGGGCTATCAGTCAGTCTTAGAGGCAGGAGGGAAGGACAGTGAAGCAGACCACCCACAGAGCGGCTCCAGGGCATTAAACACAACACATTGTTTTCCACTAGAGCTTCTTTTGCAAAACAGGCCTCTCACTTGCAGGATTTCCACTCTTTTCACACCTGCTTAACCCATATAAAACAAGGGTCCCAAAATTGGCTTTATCATCTGATAGCTGTACTATTCCCTACCTGTGTGCATTTTTTTTCCCCAAAGAAGAACACTGACGCTTGGAAGAGAAGCCAAATATTTTCTTGCTTTCCCTTTCTGTGCACTATACTGATAATAAATTGATTTTTTCTATTTTTTTGCAAAGAAATGGGGGCTACCTGTAACCAAAACATTGCCTGTCCATGATAGAAGTCTCCCTTTGCACATCGTGAGCATACAGGAGTCCCCAGGTGCTGGCGACATGAGTGCCAGCTTTATCAGTGACATCAATTGGTGGTGGAAACTGATGTACTTAACTGTGAGTTTCTAGTCACTTTGACTTGAGAATGGCTACCGGTACTAAGCCTTTGGAAAAGAGGAAATCCATTGAGTTGAATTTCCTAAGTAAAACTATCCCAACTAACATAATCTCTTCATTCATGTAAGTTATATTTTATTCCACTGATCCAAATAGCTCTTGATGGGGAAAAAAAGCTGTCTTACTTCAGTATCATGAGATAGTGGAAGATCATTACTGAAACACCTCCTCTGTAAGAACATAAGTCAATGAGTCTTTTCTTTCAGAGTAACAAATAGAGTCAGAAATGTATATTATATTTAAAATACAATGGTACTAAAATATTTAACAGTAAGGGACAACTAAGGAGTAGAAAAGGTTAGGTATCAACCAAATTAAGAGCAGTAAATGCAGTTGAGAGAACTCTACCGTAGAGCATGCTGTTAAGTAGGGGCATCGACTGTGTGAGGCTCAGCGGACTAGTTCATATACCACACAAAGCTGCTACACGTCCAAGTCATAAAAATCTTCCAGCTCATCATAAAATAAATCCCATTCATCTTCAAAGTCTATCAGGCCATTGTCCCCACTTCTTTGTTTGTTTTTTAATCTGCTTGTTTTTGTGTTTCTGGCCTATTCACCCAAATCCATTCCTCAGGAAATGTTCTCTTCTGAATATCATGGAGGATTTGGGGGCTGGGTTGAGGGGCCTGGTCTGAGGTGGACAGTAAAACTTCCCAGGCAGGTAAACGGGATGTGGGTGGAGCCTGCCAGGTACCCTATATGGCTCTGAGGCGTGTGGGAATATATGAGCAGGTCTTGATAGAGGGGCAGCGTGAAGAAGGACTGGGACGCACTGAGCATCAGGGAGGCTCAGGAAAACAGAATCAGGCCAGCGGCGCTGCAGCCCTGCCCACTCTTCCCAGAGGAAGCCTGCTTTGGGGGGATTTGAGGAAACTCCTGGGTGCCTGAGTGCCCCTCCTAAGAAGTCTGGCTCAAGACACCTTTCAAGCACACTCCAGTCTCGATTGATTTTTAAAGAAACTTATAATGTTTCATTCTTAAGCTGAGTGGTGGAGACAGGGTGTTGAATTCCTCTTTAAATCTTTTGAATAGCCGAAATATTTTATGTTTGATTTGTAAAGTGTTTTTTGAAGTAGGCATAGAAAGGAATATCTAATATATTATTTTTAATATATTACTTTAAAGAGAAGTAGATTTATATCAGAATCTGGAAGGACATGTTGTTACCTCCAGAAACACCATAGAATAATCTAGGACCTATTTCATAACAGGATAGAAAATGTGCTATTTACACACGCTCTCTCTAAATCTTGTAATTCTTACATGGTTATTAAATTTGCTGACCAAAAATGTTAAATGGGTCAATTATTTGTATAGGTAGGACACTGGTTTGTTTTAACTCAACCATTAAAATAAAATTATCATTGTGATTAAATATGGACAAGCATACCTTTGAGGTAAAGTATTGGAGGTGCACTTTCGAAATTAACAATTGCAATGGAATAAGTAAATTTCAGCAACATTCTGCTAATCACTCAGGAGCACTGAGGAAATCTGGATTCAGTTCTATAAATAGTTGTGCTTTTTTTAACATGTGTTGATAGGATACTTTAGTATTCAGTCATTTCTCAATTTGCCTGAGGTTGATGAACTTAAAACATTTAACATACTCTGTAATCAAATGAAACCTCACTCATCAGGTCAGCTTCCTGAATCTCATTCTTCTGCTATTTCAAAACCCAGTCATTTCTAAAAAGGAAGATGGACAGGTAGTATCTTTATCAGGGGTGAAAAACCAACAATCTGGGGGCCACTATGCTATACCACATGAATGGAGAATTTTGGGTTTTGTCATAAATGCTGAATCCAAATCTTAACCCCTATCATTGTTTTGTTCTGGCTCTGGTTTGACACTAAATTTTAAATTTTGAATAGATGGAGTGCTGGGAATAATGCTTAATCAGCTATTTGAAATTAGTCACTAACAGGGGCTCCTGGGTGGCTCAGTTGGTTGGGCGACTGCCTTCAGCTCAGGTCATAATCCCGGAGACCGGGGATCGAGTCCCACATCGGGCTCCCTGCTCGGCGGGAAGCCTGCTTCTCCCTCTCTCACTCCCCTTGCTTGTGTTCCCTCTGGCTGTGTTTCTCTCTGTCAAATAAATAAAATCTTAAAAAAAAAAAAAAGAAATTAGTCACTAATATTATTCACTGCAACTGAAACGTACTTATTATATTTACTGAAAAGTTCTGGTGTTATAATTTAAAGTATATTTTCCCAGGAGGAAAAAAACCCTAGATTGCTTTTTCAAATGTAACTTTCAAATGATATTTTATTCCACTGGCTGAAATTGTCCTCAGATGGGCGAGGTTCCTCCACCACTGTATCAAAATATCCACATCAAAGTAAAATTTCTAATCAGAGAGCAATATGTATATAACCTATACCTTATCTTTATAGGATGTGAAACACTTCTAATTGTTATTATCTGAACTTTGTTACTCTCTAGAAAAACAACCAACATGATGACTAATGCCTCACTAAAGGCAACTACTTTGTGTTGTAATCTGAGTATTTCAGCATAATGAAGATCTAGTTCTGAGGATTCAGATACACCTGAAGACCTTTCTTGGAGGTCACACATCAACTGGAATCAATAGATTTTTAAAAAATCTCTTGCTTTTGAGACAGAAGTCTCTTCCTTGATGTTCAATCATCCAACAGGTAGTTGTTGAACATGATTTCCAAATATTTCTCCACACACTTATAAATTATTCTTTAATTGTCTCTTCCCATATTTGTTCCTAGTAGCAAGACAAATGCAGAAACTAAACAATAGGTTAGTAACTCTTGGGTATGAAAAACATAATTGCCAAAATGATGTCTGTATGAACCAAGGTTTCTTGGTTCCTTTATTGGGCTTTTAGAGTATATTTAATTTAACTTCTGACTTTCAAGTATTAGAATTATTTGAGTTATAAATTTTTAGAATTAGCCTCAAAAATCTATTAATTATAGACCAAAACCCAAATATCCAGACTTTAAAAAACACTTTAAAAAATTCTGAAGCCACATTACGTGTAGTTATAACTACATATTATTACTTTAATTATAGTTATAGGAAAATACTAATATTTTAGATTAATAATACATAAAACAAAATTTTAACTATGTTTACATGCAGCACAAAAAATACAAGATTTCTGATTTATAGATATTTGTTGAAAATTCAATAAATTGCCTTTCTCTTACCAATTATAATTGTTTGTGGGGTTTTTTGGTAAAGAATATATAAGCATTGCTTCTGTGATATCATACGAAAAGCATTAGGGTTTTCTATTTAGACCAGAAATAAAATATATAGTGATGAGATATAAAAGTAACAACCAATACTCACAGGCTGGTTTCTAAACGGTTTCATGGTTACTATGGATTTTCCATGTTTCCTGTCCATTCTGGAGCTGCCTGCATCCCAAGTTTAAACCCAAGACTATTTCTCCTTACAACCACTGCCGTTTATATCTGTAACCTTGAGTAATATTTTAGGTGTCTGGGGACAAATTGTGATGCATTTGTGCAAGTATTGAATAAAATAAATATTAAATATAATTCCTAACAGAGGCCTTGAAGTAAAACATTAATAAAAATGTGAAACGAGAAAACCACTCCCACCTCTGAGAGGTATTGTTGGATTTCTCTCTCCAGTCCAGCAGAAGCAAACTATGATAATCCTACACTATACTTCCTTCTCTCCCCATTTATCAGCATACCTCACACACCTTGCCTCCAGAGTTCAAGGCTAATCTACAATAGAATTCTGAAGTCAATGAAGTTCCAGTTGCTTTGTTTCAAACCTAGAATGACTATGCTCTCTCCCTGTGTTGGTACCACCTTTAAGGCATCCGTGCCTCCTGCTCATCAGCTTTGAGCTTCTCAGGCTGCCCTAGTGCTTTAAACTCCCCAGTGCTGTGACCCAGCATTTAACAGAAAGAAATTCTCTAAGTCACACATGCGTAGGTTCCAACCCTGTGTTTCCCAAAATGAGAACATTATGATCTAATAAATCAGTCACTACTAATGTATTTGCCAAGTTCCTTTTCTCTTACAAAGTACTATATAAACCTAATATTTTAGGCTTTTAGCACACTTTTGGCAGCTTAAAAGCATATATCAGTAAGCATTCATTTTAGTCCTTCCATTTTACTTCAGAGGGAATCGTCCCTTTTCAAACTCCTTGTAGAAATGTCTCAATTATCAAGATATTTTAGGAGTTAAGAAATAAGTTAGCTACTAAGATACTGTTGAAGATCCCAACAGAATCAAATACATATGCCCAAAGAGACCTTTAAAACGATCACAAAAAGTTTTTTGATGAGAACTATATTAGAATAATCTAAAGTTTTCAAATAAATTTATCTGAAGGCTTAAAGTAATCAAAAATAACCCCTTGAAAACAAAGCAGTCAGGGTGAAATAGTTTTCTTCTTTTGGGAAAATGCCCGTTTCATTAACCTTCTTTGTTTATACGTCCATCAAATTTGTCAGATCAAATTCACCCACTGACAGACTAAAATTAAAATACATTACCAAGATATTAAAATTGATATTACCAATTGTTGGTGAGGTGTGGATCAACTAGAACTCTCACACATTACTGGTGGGAGTGGAAAATGATACTACTACTTTGGAAAACTACAGCTTCTGCTAAAATGATATACACCTACCCTATTACATAGTAGTTCCACTTCTAGATAGATCCCAAGATCCCAAGTGCATATGGCCAAAAAAGGCATGTAGAAGAATATTCGTAAACTTTTATTCACAATAGCCATAAGCTGGAAATGATCCGAATGCCCATATTGAATAAATTACATGTTTGACATAATGCTGTGTAGAATTCCATTGTATGTCGTAATTTATTCAATATCAAATTTATTCAAAATGTATGTATATGTTTACATATTTAACATAATGTTGTGTAGAATTCCATTGTGAGTATGCTGTAAACATATACATAAATTTTTAAATCAGCTATTATTAGATACAACAAGGTGCACGTTCACTTGCTCAGTCTAGTGAAAGAAATCAGACACATGTATGATTCTATTATACAAAGTTCAAGAATGAACAAAAGTAATCAGATGGTGATAGAGGTCACTGTTTATCCCTGAGTGGGGTGGAGGAGTTGACAGGAAAGGGGCATGAGCGAATCTTATGAGGTACTGGAAATTTTCTGTATCTTGATCAGGGTGGTGGTTACACATGCTTATAGGTACATAAAAATGTTCTAGTTGTACATTTCAGATAAATACACTTCTGAATGTCATCCTTCAATGAAATGGAAATGCAAACTTAACTGCTGACAGAGCTAAAAGTGAATTTGAGATGAGGAGTCTCCAGTCTAGGAAGCATCACACACCCTATGTCGTGTGAATCCCATGCTGACTGCCTCATCTGTTACTCTCATGCACTTTCCACACTGACCATCTCATGAGAGATTATACAGAAAGACATTCCAGTAGGTATCAGTAACAGACCTCTGGAAAACAAAGAAAAGCAAAGATTGAGGTCTCGAAAGTAGAGAAGATCCCAGATGGCAATTGCTCTTAAAGATTTCTGCTTTCATTCCAAACTTAATGATAAAATGGACCTGAGTTTGGGGTTTGGGGGCAGAAACTTAGAAGATACTTAGGTACATCGCTGTTTAAGAAAAATCTCAAGTGAAGATATTTATAACATGAGATAAACCCCTTAAAACTCTTTCAAGAGAAATGTTTTAATAAATCCTTTTTTCTTACTCAAAAATGCTTAATTTTTAAAAATTTGTGATTCATTAAAGAATAATTAGAGTCTATGCTTTATGCTAACTGCTAAGTGTTCAGTGGTAAACAGACAGCATCCCTGCCCTGCCAGAACATGATTTTATATATGTCAATTCTGATTTTAAAACAAAAATACATGGTCTTCGCAAACTTACTCACTGTCTTTAGCTTAAGAATCCTACTGGAAAAATAGCATAGCTTAAAGCCTCCAAAAAAGTGAATGGCTCTAAAAAGGAGGGAAGTTCCCCACCAGGGGACATGCGGGAAGACATTTTTTATTGTCAGTTGTTGGGAGGGGCTGTAGAGGCATCTGGTGAGTAGAGAACAGGAATGCTGTTAAACATGCCCTAATAACAAAGAATTGTTTAATCCAAAACATGCCAAGGTTGAGAAACTGCTCTAGAACATGAATAGCATGAAACATCTGTGGAAAGGAAAGTTAAGAAAAAAAAATTGTTCTGGGGCATCTGGGTGGCTCAGTCAGCTAAGCATTCAACTCTTGGTTTCAGGTCATGATCTTGAGTCACAAGATGGAGCCTGGCATCACATCTGACCCTGTGCTCAGCACAGAGTCTGCTGGTCCCTCTCCTTCTGCTCATGCACTCGTACTCTCTCTCACAATCTCTATAAATACATACATACATACATACATACATACAATCTTTAAAAAAAGAAAGAAAGAAAATTGTTCATAAGAGCAATGAAAACATGATGCCTGCTCAGCAAGAGAATTAAGCCAATTAAACTACCTCGGGTCCTCTGAGAAAGGAGATTTCACATATCATGTGAAAATTTCAATAATAATGAACACTGAATTTAATTCAACTGAGAATCAGTATGCTATTAATAGCCAATGAAACTTATTAATCTTAAATAGAAGAGAAATTAAACTTAGTTTTCTTTAAAAATCTGGCTACATAAGAGAAATTAAACTGAGTTTTCTTTAAAAATCTGGCTACATTTTTTTTCTTGCTCAAACGCTTGGGTTTTTATTTGTAGGTAACATGATATAATTATCTTCAATTCTGTGAGTGCATAAGGATCAAACCAAGGAATGAAATAAAGTGGTTGTTTATACAAAAAAATCCTATTTTCAATTAAAAATATATATTTATACATTTTATATATATTATATATATATTTTAAAAAATATTTACTTCTGTTTTGTTAGTCATCATAAAATACATCATTAGTTTTTGATGCAGTGTTTCAAGACTCATTGTTTATGTACAACACCCAATGCTCCATGCAATACGTGCCCCCCTTAATACCCACCACCAGACTCACCCAGCTACATACTTAAAAAACACAAGTTATCCTAAGTAACTATTCTTCCCTTCATTCTCACTGTCAGAGAACCCGCTATTGTTAATGAGACACATGGACAGAATGAAGACCACATTTGCCAGTCTCCTTTGATGATAGGTGCAAAATGACTAAATCCTATCTAATGGAGTATTAGCCTAAGTTATGTTGTCAAGATAAAAGAGGGGCTTACCTTCTTTTCTCACTTCTTAACAGCTGGAATACAGACGAAATGGTACACAATCTCAGACCATATGTTTAAGGCCAACACCATAACAGTAGTAGAGAAATAAGAGACAAGTAAGAAGGATCCTGGACCAATTTGGTGTAGCAAAAATCAAGAGCAACCAAAAATATTGCTTTACTCCACATTTTAATTTAGCACTGAGGCCCCATAACTACAGAGATTCTATAAGCATTTGATCTGATTGTACCTCAGTGTTAGATCTAATAGTCTGGATAGTAGTACATCATTCTATCACTTGTGTGGAAACTTTTAATTCCCATTATTAAAATCCTAAATGACAATTACAAAGCACCAAAGAAAATATAAAACTGAACACTTAAAAAAATCATGTTATTATGAACAATCATGTATAATGACAAGCAGATTTTTAAAATCCATATTCCTATGCTTTTCGTATTCCACAGATCAAACTTATGTATGAAAAGTATATGGCTATATTTCACTATTTTCCACAGTTTTATGAAAACTTGTTAACTTGAGTGAACATTTTAGTGATTGAGAGCTTTGATATTTGACTTTTTATTAGCCAAATTTGTTAGCAGTGGGCTCAGAGTTCATATATTAATAGAGTGAACATCAATACGGTCTTAAATGCTGGGTCAATACTGACTTCTAAAAAATTATTTTATCCATATAATATACTTCTGTGGATGAAATTAGCCAAGGAGCATGAGGATGATAATTAAAACCTCTGTATATCCTTCCTTTTCCTTATTACAACACTGAGACCAGTATGACAGCTAAAACTCTTTGATCATTGGTAACCAGTTAAGCAAAGAGATTATTGTATTTATTATATTTTCTTAAGGTAGTTGATACCATAATCAACTGGCCAGAGCTTGCTATACTTGCTATGCCATCTAAATAGTTCTAAGATATAAGAATATCATTTTGAGAAATTCACAGGAAATACAAAAGAAACTTTCATGAACGTATTAGAATCATTATCAGAGCAATTGTTGTGTTACATAAAATATATTCACTTAAAATCATATATATTATACTGTTATGTTAATACAGATTTTTATCATAAATGTTTTAATTTCATTTTTCATAGTTCATAAAGCTTAATGATATTCTGAGTTGATGCTATAATGGGTTGAGATTTGGGGAGAGGAGATTGGGATGGCATGAATGTATTTTACATGTGGAATGGAAATGAATCTTTGGGGACCAGCAGATGGGCAATGTTAGTCTGAACAATGCCTCCCAAATGTACACATACTAATCTCCATGTTACCTTACATGACAAAAGAGACTTTGCAGATGTGATTGAGTGAAGCATCTTGAGATGGGGGATTATCCTAGATTACCAAAATAAATCAAATGTAACCACATGGGGACTCAGAAACGGGAGGCAGGAGGGTCAGAATAAGAGAAGCAGATATTATCTCAAAAGGTGGAAGTGATTCAAAAAAGGGACCATGAGCCAAGGAATGCAGGCAGCCTCTAGAAGCCAGAGAAAACAAGAAAATACACTCTCCTATAGAGATAATCATTTTTATTATCTCTATTTTAAGTTAGTAAAATTTTGTTGTTTTAAGCCACTAAAATTTTGGTAATTTGTTATAGCAGCAATATAGCAGCACAAATACACTAATACACAAATCAGTTAACATTTCACTATATAGTTACATAGGTAGGTAGGTGAACAACATGGAACAGATATTTACTGAGCGCCTACTATATCTTAAGCTGAGAAAATCTTACTATCATTTTTTTTTTAAGATTTTATTTATTTGACAGAGAGAAACACAGCCAGAGAAGGAACACAAGCAGGGGGAGTGAGAGAGGGAGAAGCAGGCTTCCCACCGAGAGGGCAGCTCAATCCCAGGTCTCCGGGATCATGACCTGAGCCGAAGGCAGTCACTTAACCAACTGAGCCACCCAAGCGCCCCCTTACTATCATTTTTAAAAGTAAGTTTGTGGGTACCTGGGTGGCTCAGTGGGTTAAAGCCTCTGCCTTTGGCTCAGGTTGTGATCTCAGGGTCCTGGGATCAAGGCCCATATTTGTCTCTCTGCTCAGCAGGGAGCCTGCTTCTTCCTCTCTCTCTCTGCCTGCGTTTCTGCCTGCTTGTGATCTCTCTCTCTCTCTGTCAAATAAATAAATAAAATCTTAAAAAAAATAAAAGTAAGTTTGTGTGTGTGTATGTGTGTATGTTTAACTGAAATGACTTGAAGACAAGAGAATCAGCAGTGGCTGGCATGAATAAATTCAAAGTGTGAAAATTACAGGTTTACCTCAAGTACTGGTTATAGACAATTGGGAAGAACCGGTGTGATGGTAGCTGTTGAGGCAGATTGAGAAGTTATGATGGCTGTAGACTCAGGAGTTATATGTTCTGTTGAAGTGATTACTGTCGTAAAGTCTGTTGGAGTAATGCTCCTTATAATTTCTGTTCATGTGACTAGTATTATGTACGGTTTTATCCTCAGTAGAAGTGGTAGATTCAGTCTGAGTGGTGGCAATATCCACTCCAGTAAGAGGTTCCATCAGAATGCTGGTAGTTGTGGCCATTATGGTAGTAACTTCAACTGAAGTGGGAGCTATGCTCGCCGGGTTTGTAGGTTCCACTGAAATTGTGTTGGTTGTTGATTCAGGTGGTGGTAGTGTGCATTATGGTAGTCGGTTCAGCTGACATGGTGGAATTGTCTGCTGCCGTGGTTGTAGGGCCCTTTGCTGTGGTCCTAGTAGTTACCTCAGTTGTAGTAGCCACTGTAGAATGAAGGGCAGGCAATGAGGTTGTTTTCAGGAATGATTATGATAGGTTCCCCATCATCTGAAGATAAATGGATAATAATGGGGGTGGGGTTATTTGCCCTTATACTAACCAGACACACTGTGAGTACTCAAACTGCCATTGTTTTACACAGGCTAAGAGATAAATACGAAAGATTTTCCAGAAAGACCAATCACTGGATATCATCTTGCTACCTAAAAAAATGATTGATTGATTGATTGATTGATTTTGAGAGAGATAGAGAGAACACCAGCCGGGTAAAGAGCAAAGCGGGAGAGACAAGCAGACTCTGCACTGAGCACAGAGCCCAATGAGGGGCTCCATCTCACAACCCTGACCTGAGCCAAAATCAAGAGTCCCACACTTAACCAAATGAGCCATCCAGGCATCCCACCTAAAAATGATTTAGATAAAATAATAGTAAGAATGAAATCAAACATTTTAAGAAAAATAATGGTCATCGTCATTTCTTTGTCAATTTAATTTGTACTTGTAACTTGTAGTTTGCTTCATCAAAGAAATGTATAAATGACATTATTATTTGTCGTCTTTTCATAATAAATTGTATATATCTACATTTTCATCCCTGGGAAAGGATTGGTCTTTACATCGCTAGAGTAAAGAAACGTACACAACTATAACTTTTTTTTATTCTTATCTCTGAATCTTTTAAAGTTTAAAAAAATTGCTAAAAACTATTACCATCTACCCAAAATCCCCAAAGAAAGATGAGTACACTGGTAGATTGCTGACTGCCTATTATAAAAAACAGGCCCCTCAAATTCTCTTGGTTTATATTCCCCCCTTTGTGAGGCTGTTAATACCCAAAATTCTCCTAATAATCAGACTTCCTAAAAATCTTCCAGTGATGTACATTTTAACTATTAGGTCAAATATATTTTGGCTAACCTTCAATGCAGATTAGGATTTATCAGCATGAAATTTTTCAGACAGACCAACTTCTGCAAGTTCCCAGCTACTGTTGATTGGAAAATTGCTTATTCTCTCTGAGCTCATATCTTCATCTATAAAATGCTATTAACAAGGGTGCCTGGGTGGCTCAGTCAGTTAGGCATCTGCCTTCAGCTCAGATCATGATCCCAAGATTCTGGGATTGAACCCCACATGCTTCTCCTTCTCCCTCTGCCTGCTGCTCCCCCCTGCTTGTGCTCTCTCTTCTATCAAATAAATAAATATTTTTTTAAATGCTAGTAACAGGAACAAATCACTTACAGTTCTAGTATAAAGATAAATGGAGGGGGAACTGCTTTGTAAACAAAAAGTGCTGTGCAACTGAGGGGCTGAATGCATGGGAGCTGGATGGCAAGAGTCTGAACTGAAACAACCTGGACCTCAGCAGGGCTCTGTCACTCACATTGTGGCCTTGAGTAAGTTAATCAATGCTGTTCAGAGTCTTCATGTGAAAAATAGGGATACTAAAAGAACCTGTCTGATGAGGTTGTTGTGGAGCTGAAAAGAGGACAGTACGGATAAAATGCCTACAGCACTTCCTGGCACTTAGTAATGCTCTAATGTGCTTGTGATTATATTGACAATGATCATGATGGTGCAACAAATCTTTTTTGTCACTATTTAGTGGACAGGCCACAGCATAAGGGGAAAACAATAGGTTTTTGTATCAAGCATTCTTAGGTTTAAGTCTCAAAACTATAGAATCTAGTAAAAGCTTCTTAATTTGCCTATACTATCCGTATTTGGGCCAATAACTAGCTGTACTAACTCTAGCAAAAGTTTCAAGTTCCCTGAAGTTTTTTTTTTTTCCAGTCAATAAATGAAGATATTGGATTAAATGATATCCAAAATCACTCTCAGCTGAAAAAATGAATTACTTTATTTCCCCTTTGCAACCAAAAAGAAACATTCTCTTACTGGTCCCCTTCAAGATTCCCCCTCCTTCCACGTTGCTTCAGCTCCACCAAAGTTGATACTTTATTAGTTTCAAAAACTGGAGCTCAGATCCACCAAAAGATGCTCCACCATAGCAAAAAGCAGAATGGAGGTGGATTCAGAGCCAGGATAGACCAGCCCAAATACCAAGCATGTCACCAATCAAGAAATGTTACTTTTATGCCAAGTTTGAGAGCTTAAGGATCATGCTGCTAGTGGTGGTAAACACAGTAAGCATGGCAAGAACTCAGAAATATGGGAGATCTGAGCCAGGGCAACAAAGCAAGGGAAAATGCTGGGAAACCAAGCGAGGTTTCTAAGCAAAGGTTAAAAACACCAATATCAGAATCCAGAGAGCTAAAGACAAATTATGATCTCTTTCTTGACTAAAAGAAACCAGGGAGAGGCGCCTGGGGGGCTCAGTTGGTTAAGCATCTGACTCTTAGTTTGGCTCAGGTCATGATCTCAGGGGTGGTAAGACCAAACCCTTCAGGCTCTGTATTCAGTGGGGAGTCTGTCTGAAGATTCTCTCCCTCTCCCTCTGCCCTACTCGAACTCTCTGGTCCTGAAGGAAGGAAGGAAGGAAGGAAGGAACGAACGAACGAACGAACGAACGAACGAACGAATGAACGAATGAACCAGGGATCTTTGGAGAAATAAGTAATTCTAAATCTGGGTCAGGGAAAATACAAAATGATATTCCCAGGAGATCTTACTATGCCAGAAAGCAAGGAATCTGCCAACTACTAATCAGGCTTTGTCAAGACACAAGAGCCAACTTGAAAGGGCTTCCAACTGACCTAAAAAGGAAAATTCAAGCAACAAAAAACTAATGACTGAAACTGATTCTGAAAAAAATACTAATTGATCGCAACTAAGGATGCTAGAATAACAACCAACTATTTCCTCTAAAGTTAAAAAATAAAAAATAGAGGCGCCTGGGTGGCTCAGTTGGTTAAGCGACTGCCTTTGGCTCAGGTCATGATCCCGGAGACCTGGGATCGAGTCCCACATCAAGCTGCCTGCTCGGCAGGAAGCCTGCTTCTCCCTCTCTCACTCCCCTGCTTGTGTTCCCTCTCTGGCTGTGTTTCTCTCTGTCAAATAAATAAAATCTTTAAAAAAATAATAATAAAATAAAATAAAATAAAATAAAAATAAAATATATGCTGTCTTTTCTCTGAGAATTGTATTTCAGGGGAATGGAATAGTTGGTTATATTTGCCAAAGAACTCCAGCTATAATGAAGAGGGAAATAAGTAATTCAGTAATTTTCATTTTCCAATGTCTAATGGAAAAAAAGCAGAAAAAAGAAACAACTCAAAAGATATCATGAAGGAACAACCAATTCAATCCTGAATGTGGGATATTCTACATAGCAAATGACCTAGTTTCTTCAACAAATCAAGGACATCTAAAAAAAAGAGAAAGAAGGGGCAAACTGTTTTAGGTTAAAAGAGATGTAAATACAAAATAATCCAAGCAATACTTAGACTTTATTTAGATCCATTTTTTTAAGCTAGTTTTTAAAAGGAGGTCAGAGTCCAGAGGCCTAAAGGAAAGGCATCCAGACAGACTCAGGAGCTGGTTTGGGGTCAGAATGTGGTACAGGTCACCACAGAGCAGAGAGCCCTGAGTACTGGAGTGCTGAATATGCACCTCCACTGTGAAACTTGGGCATAGTTCACCTGCTTATCTGTCTATACATCTGTCCATCCCATATATAAAACACTATGTATCTATACCATTACATATATGTCTGTATGTATATATGTAGGCACAGTACATGTACAGGGAACCAAGAGCACTGCCCCAGGCATAACGCTGGAGAAGCAGGTAGTGTTGTCCCTAACATTACCTGTCCTTGTCGGAATTGTCTTTTGGAGAACGTTGGATATTCAGAGGTTCCTCCTGGGTTGAAGCAGGAAACAGTGACATTGATACAAACCTCACTGGTGACTTCCATTGGAAAGGTGGAAATTGATATGTTGAGCTGTGAGTTTCGTGGTCATTTGGACTCTGGGAACATCGACGGGAACAAAACAATGGGACAAACTAAAAGAAAAAGAAGCCGCCATGTTGAATTTTGCAGTGAAATTATTCTGCAAGTTCTAAACTAACTTGTGACATGTCATGAGATTATGAGTAGAAGATCAGTTTTTAAAACAAGATTTTGAGGGCGCCTGGGTGACTCAGTTGGTTGAACATGTGACTTTGGCTCAGGTCATGATCTCAGGGTCCTGGAATTGGATCCTGCATAGGTGGGGAGTCTACTTGTCCCTCTGCCCCTCTGCTCCTCTGCCCCTTCCCCGCTCATTCTCTCTCTCTCTGTCTCTCTCCCTCGCTCACTCTCTCAAATAAAATAAAATCTTTTTTAAAATTTAAAAATTAAAAAATCTTTCATAGTAAATAAATCAATGTCATATTTTATGAATAAATAAGTTTTTCAAATAATAGTTAACTTCAAAATAATTAAATCTGGTCAGGTCCTTATCTTTTCTTATTTTAAATATTTTACTAATATTTGGGGGTCAAGAGTACAGATCATCAAACGATTACAATATGACATCTTTATTAAATATCACCATGTTTCAAGAATATATAGGTGCCTCCTCTTAAGATACACTATCACAGAGCTTCTATGAGATATAGGAATGTTTGTAGATTATCAGAGCTCAAATGGACTGAACATTTAATGTAAAGCAATCTCTGCTAGTTATTTTAGAAATAATAGTACTGAGACCGAAAGTAGTGTGGAGATTTTCCCTTAATAACACAGTTTTAAAAGTAACTGCAATCCAATTTTCTCTTGAGTCTGAAGTCCATGCAATTAAAACTACCACTGAAAAAACCTACAAAGACACACCCTGTATTAGCAGTTACTCAGGGGACTATACAACAGAATACCAGAACAACAGTACAAGACAGAACTAAGAAAGATGAAGCACTTTGCAGTCTTTCAATATGCATTTTTTGGTCTCTATTTGGCCTCAAGGAGCTCACATTCTATGACAGGGAATAGGGAAGGATAAAGTACAAATATATAAATACAAAAATAATAAAGCATTGTTATAATTGAGGTGAGAATAACAGAAGTGAAGAAATCTGAGTCTGGCTAAATGGAGGATAGTGGCTAACTTTTGAGCAGGAAAGTGCTAAGAGGATGGGAACGACATCTTTCATGTTTTTATTTCTTCAGTTGTGTGTCTAATACTTATTTGATGATCTGCTTACTCTTAATACTTGAATGTCTGAAATATTTCATAAATAATTTTTAAAATAATAAAAGAGAGGGTTCAATTAATAAAGTCTTGAGGGGTGAGGCTTCTTCAAGACAGGTTAAAAGAAAGGAGAAATATGATATAGAGTAAAGTCCAGAAGTTTATTAAAATTCAGAATTTTCCCTTATCTATTACCTTACTGATCAGATGACAATCAGTTATATTAAAACCAATTGTGTGTGTAAACACTGGCCCTCACTAAAAATGAATGTAAGCAAGACTGTAATTAAATAAAGAAACCTTGAGATAAAAATTACATAGTCAGACAATGTAAATGTTCATATAGTATATCGCTTAGAAGAAATGAGGATAAAAGTTATATATTGTTACTGTAATGAGAGGTCTGATATATTTTAGCTCGGGCAACAATATTTCATATATTATTCACTAGAAAACTAAGAAAATCAGGATTCATATCATTTTCCTTATGTTGATATTTTTGCTTAGTCTTCACAATATTCCGTTTGCCAGGGGCTAATAGACTTAGACAATTTGAATACAATTTATAAGCAAAATAAAATTGACTTGCCAGGCCAATTTTTCAGGCTTCTTGCCTTGTTGGAAATGCAGTCCTTTAAAAGAAGGATGATGGGTCCTATCTACTCTAAGACAAAGTATCTATGACCCTGGAGTGATATCTAGCTATGGTTGTGGGTTTTATTAGTAACACTGAAGCACAAGAAGCATTTTTTGTATGTTAGGTTGCTTTATATCTAAATCTTAATATTTTAGCTGTTGAAGCACTGGAAATAACATGTTGATAGAAATTTGTACCTGTTGTAGATTAATAAATATATGAAATAGTTTTGTTTGTTTTTATTGTTACTAAAATTTTTTTTCCCAGTGTTCCAAGATTCATTCCCCATTCCCCACACCCAGTGCTCCACGCTTTAGGTGTCCCCAGTACCCACCACCAGGCTCTCCCATCCCTCCACCCCCCTCCCTCCAAGTCCCTCAGTTTGTTTCTGTGTCCAAAGTCTCTGTTGTTTCGTTTCCCTCCCTAGATTATACCCTAGTTCCCATTTACTTTCCTTCTCCCACTGTCCTCCAGGTTATCTCTCATGCACCACAAGTAAGTGAAACCATGTGATACTTGACTTTCTCTACTTGGCTTATTTCACTCAGCATAATCTCTTCCAGTCCAGTCCATGTTGCTACAAAAGTTGGATATTCATCCTTTCTGATGGAGGCGTAGTATTCCATTGTATATATGTACCACATCTTCTTTATCCATTCATCTGTTGATGGGCACCTTGGC
>PITA01013489.1:0-57332 GCA_004023965.1 Spilogale gracilis | reverse complement strand
GGACATCCAATCAGCTCTAATGGTCAACAGCCCATGCAGGAGGCAATACGGAAGTCAGTGTATCGAATGCACTGTCCACGAACTGACCACGTCCGCGGAAGTCAGATCGGCCAATCCAGAGCTGCCACCGTGGTGGCTTAGTGGATAAGGGAGTGTCCGTCACACAGACCCTCCATGGTGGGGAAAGTACTATGTCCTCCTGATAGGTGGCGTCCCCCACAATTTTGGGCTAAGGACTCAGGGTACATGCCGGTGACAATGGATGTTTGCACCTGCTGACATAGCGGATCATACATTGGCAATGCCAATGACTAGTCCATTATTCAAGTATTTAACAAAATCCGGCTGCTAAGCAGAGACAAGTGGAAAAACTGTGTATACTTAACACAACCCAGAGAATACAAACTACAAGTTGTTTGTACTCTATGAATCCACTCACACAAACTCTGAAGTCCAAGTGTCCTTCTTATGGAATCTGTTCTTTTTTTTAATCAGTTAAATGCATGTTCATTTAAATCTCACACACATATAAAATACTGGTGAAATTTCACTTATGTCCCTATGACTTTCGAGTCATACAGAATAATTGATTTGGTCCACCTCATTTGATGCATGGGAGCCAGGTTTTTTCCAACATGTGGACTCCTGCTACCTGCATGGAAATACATTGGAGAACTTTTGTGAAAAATACAGATTACACATCATTATTCCAAAACTAACATCAGATTTTGTGGATGGAACATCAAGAATGAGCATGTTAGTAGGCTCCTCTCGTAATATTTACATACACTAAATTTGAGAACCTTTAGCCACAGCTCCAGGTGTCTGCCATTATATTTATTGCCACAAGTGAATTGTGGTTTCAGGTAAGGTTTTTAGGTCATTTGGTTAGCTTTCTGCCAAACGTGATTAACGGGAAGTAAAATCTAAAGTACTTATTTCTTCATTTCAGTATGATTTTACTTTCAGATTTTAATTATTTGTAAACCTTATTAAGAGAATAATGCGAGGGACGCCTGGGTGGCTCAGTGGTTAGGCGACTGCCTTTGGCTCAGGTCATGATCCTGGAGACCCGGGATCGAGTCCCACATCAGGCTCCCTGCTCGGCGGGAAGCCTGCTTCTCCCTCTTTCACTCCCCCTGCTTGTGTTCCCTCTCTGGCTGTGTTTCTTGCTGTCAAATTAATAAAATCTTTAAAAAAAAAAAAAAAGAGAATAATGAGAACTGAAAATGATACTGCTTTGGCCTGAATGTTTGTGTCCCTCTAAGATTCGTATGTTAAAATCCTAAACTCCAAAGAGGATGGTATTTGTAGATGCTTAAGTCATGAGGTGTAGCATTCATAAATGAGATTATTATCTTATGAAATAGACTCCACAGAGATTCCTTGCTTCTTCCATCCTATGAGAACATAGCGAATGATGTCTGGTATGAACCAGGAAGAGGGCTCTCATTAGAACCCAACTCTAGTGGCACTTGGATCTTGATGTCCCAGCCTACAGAATTGTGAGAAATAAATTTTTGTTGTATTTGAGTTATCCAATCTGTGGTATTTTTGTTATAGCAGCCCGGATGGACTAGAACAGATGCAATCCCAGAGACATAGAACAATATATAAAGAAATGTAACAATTAAAACATTGCTACTCTTCTAGTAAAATTCTGCCCTTTTCACACTGAAGAGAACTTGAAGACATTGCTTCAGACACTAATTCTCACTTTTCTACATTTGATAGTTGGAGAGAGTGAAAATATCCCAAATGCGATATGGATACAGTATACATGATCCCAGTGAAAATTTTATTCCAATATGTTATTAACTTAGACCAGTACTATCTAAGGTGTGCTCCACCCACTGGTGCTAGTGTATGAACAGTAACCACCAGGAGGTAAGAAACTTGTACTAGAAATGGAAATCATCCAATATTTCCTCTTCAAGAAAGTACACTCCCACTTCAAAAAAGTCAGTGAAGCTAATCAATGTGGTGTTCTTACTGCCAGAGTAGACTCAAAATTTCCTATGTCTTTAGATAAGGCAGTATAGTTATAGACCAGCCTCTCTAATTAGCACTGATGTGCACTGATTTTACAGGTTCAAATTACCCTGCAGCATTTATCACACTTCTTTGGCTTTGGACATATTCATGTTCATTTACACTGAATTGAAACATCCCATTTTAGAAATTTTTTACTTCACTTTCAATAGCAGATTTCTAAAATCCAGAAAGTATTTATTTCCTATTAAATGGGTTTAGCTCAAAATTAATTTTTTTTGTCAAATAGCTTAATCCTTCATTGTTATATAACTTGTATAAATGCATAAAAGGATTTTAAAAGGAAATAGTGGCTTTATATTAAGTGTAACCAAGTTTAATTGTTGACTTATAATTAAGAAAACATGAGGGTTAGCTTGTTTTATTTACAGTGATGCTTGTTACTCTTTGCTCAGACATTCACAACAGTTTTATGCTCTTTTTAATAATAGAACAGGGAGAATGACATTTACCTGGTTGCTGTAGTAAAACAAAACAAAACAGAAATCATAATATTAAACACATGATTTAATTAAAGAGACAGTAATTAGCACTGATAGAAAAAATTAAATTGAATGGCATCTTCAAATTAGTTTACAAGTATTTTTTTAATGGAATTCTTGGAATCTTTAAAACATAGCATACTAGGCGCCTGGGTGGCTCAGTGGGTTAAAGCCTCTGCATTTGGCTCAGGTCATGATCTCAGGGTCCTGGGATCGAGGCCCGCATTGGGCTCTCTGCTTGGCGGGAAGCCTGCTTCCTCCTCTTTCTCTGCCTGCCTCTCTGCTTACTTGTGATCTCTCTCTCTGTCAAATAAATAAAATCCTTTAAAAAAATAGCATACTATTTAAGAACTGCTTAAGTTAATTACGATAAAATTTGGATTTAAATCCTGATTCTGTCATCCATTTGACATATGATCTTAAGCCAATCATATCTGATATTATGTATCTCAATTATTTAAAAAAGGAATAAAATCAGTAGCTGATAGTGTCCTTGGGTACTACAAGATATAATAAAATTACTAGCTCAGATTTGGTCACATAGTAAGTGCTTTATCATGTGTCAATATGCATGTGTGTATATTATATTATGTATATAATATATATGCTCAAATTTTATATATATATAGACCATTCATTCAAGCAGCCTTCACTGAACACAGATTTTATTGAATATTCTAGGAATGATGCTAGCCACTGAAGATATGGTGAAAAGGACATACTTTTGATCCTTAAGAAGTCTGAGAGGGTTGTAGTATGTAACTGAAATCCTGTAAAATAATGAAACTGGTTATCTTCATGTTTTTTTATAAAAAATAGAACAATTTACTAAATTAAAAATTATCACAAGTGGCTAGACCAGTATATTATTATCCTTGAAACATGTCAGTGAAATCTAGAGGAGTTACTATTGTAGCAAACAAAAACATTATTGTACAAAGCTAAGTTAATTAATTATTTTTAAAAATGAATAAATCTAGGTTTGCAGAACCAAACAGAAAATCAGCCTTGAGCATGCATTGCAGACTTCTACTGCCCTGAGACAGTAAACTATGGCCCAGGTTTTTAGTGGTTTTTTGGGGTTTTTTTTGCTTTGTTTTAATTTACTACTTTTTAGGTCTGAGAATAGTTTTTATGCCAAGAATCTGGAATATCCTTGGGAGTCAGTTGTATGGATTTTTGAAGCTGTAGTTGTTCTGTCTTAGCGTTCTCAGTACTGATAAAAAAGACGACCCCCTGTCCAACACATGCATGCAAAAGTAAAACAATATAGAAACACTCTTAAATATCTTATGAGTTTTCTGGTATTCATTTCTAGTTAATGTTCATCTTTAATTTGAATATTTTTTAATGCTTAAATAAAAAAAGCTATCATAAAGAAAGGACCTATTTCACACTTAGAAGTTCCCTTTGTATCTACCCCTTTGTGAATTTAATACACTATGTTTCTTGTTGATGTTGCTGATTAGTAATTAAAGAAATCTGAACTAACACTCAGAAACCCAAAGGGATGAAAATGAATGGCTGCACATTAGTTTAGGCAGCGGTTTGAGGGTGTAATTTATTTATGAACTAATGAATTAATTCATGAGAATCTGGATGTGGTTAGGGATTAAGCTTCTTTGTTCTGTAATCTTTGCTTGGAAAATGTATAGTTTAGAGGCATTAGCCAGCTGGTCATTCAGAAGACCATTAGATGAAAGTCAGGTTGGTTTCCTTTCTTTACTCAAAAAATCATCTCAAAGCTGAATATGAGGACAACTTTCTATTTGTCAAAATTGATATACTTTTGAGGACAAATATATTTCATGGAAAATATTTTCAGCTTATTCCAGACAGCCTTCCTATTTATATTCAGCTGAAGCTTTTTCCTTGTTAAGTAAGCAATACTGTGAATATGAATCTATAATCACTGAATATACTCCTGAAAAATACCAGTCATGAAAAAGTGATGCAAGATCTCAAATTTTCAAAAACTGATAACTACATATATACATAAGCACTGCAGAATATAGTTGTTTATTTGAGACTGCTGCTGTTCAAGTCTTTCTGTTGAAGACTTTCATAAAATAAATTTTATTCCAAAGATACTGATTAGGATCAGAAATATTTAAAATATCAATGATACTTAGATCTTAGAGAGTTACTCTTATGGTCTTGCATATTTTTAAAAGAGAAAAAGAGTAAAACAGTCAAGTGGAGGCTGAGACCTTATGATGAGATAAAATGTGGGTTTTTTTTCACATAGTTTAGTTTAGCAGATGGCTTGAGTTTCTGCTCCCTTCCCAGTCATATATCTATAAGCATTGCTGGGGAAATGTCTCATTGGCCAGCAATAGTCGGAGAAAGTAGTTCAAAGACTAAGGGATGTCATCCCTTGTGCCTGCCCTTAAAAGCGTTAAATGAGGGGCCCCTGGGTGGCTCAGTTGGTTAAGTGTCTGCTTTCTGCTCAGGTCATGATCTCAAGGTCCTAGGATCTAGTCCCACATCAGGCTCCCTGCTCAGCGGGGAGTCTGCTTGTCGCTGCTCTCCCTCTGCTGCTCTCCCTGCTTATGTTCCCTTGCTCCCTTTCTTTGACAAATAAATATATAAAATCTTAACCAAAACAAAAAAAAAGTGTTAAATGAGTTCTCTCCATTCTGAAACCCCAGCATAAAGATGATGACATTGTAGCTGACATTGCTAAAATATGAAAAGTCCCCAAAGCAATAATATAAATCAGTCCAAGCAATCAATCATGTTTTACAATTTGAAGTTCTAGCCTTCTATCCAAAAAAAAAAAAAAAAAAAAAAAAAAAAAAGTCTTTATTTTAAGTAAACTCCATGCCACACACGGGCTCTAAGAACCCTTACTTCAGAAGTCTCATGGTGTACCAACTGAGCCAGCCAGGGGTCCAGTAAGGTTCTAGGCTTTTATTTCTAAAGGTCCCTAGTTCAAAACCCAAGAATGAACAAGCAGAGTAGTTTCTTTTCACTTCCACAGAACCATAGCTATACCTTTTTTAGTGACCCCTTTACCAGTTTTCTTAGCATGAATTGTTTGCATACGTGTTTCATATATCTAATAAGGCAGAGAGTAGAGTGTCTTGAGAGATGGTGCTAGTTCTATAGCTTGCCCACAATCCTTTGCACGTGGAAATTACTAAATGATACTTTTCTGATCAAATGAGTAAAAAATGGGATAGCACATCAACAAACTAAGAGCAGCTAAGCTACATTAGTAGGTGTCATTAAGCTGCTAATAGGACCTGGTTAGGCAAGATAAAATAGATTTGTTTTAGTGGAGAGGTGGCAAGTGGCTGTTGGGGACATTTCAACTGGAGGGGTTTGAGATGGTGAAAGGCAAAGTAAGGACTCTCATGACCAAGGGAGGCTATTGAGGAAGAGAGCCTTGGAAAGAATATGGGAAAGAGAAAGCACTTCACCTACTTTATAGCTTTTCTTGGTTTTGGCTCTGAAAATGAATGTCAAAATGGCAAAACTCTCTGATAGCTATGTTTGTTTGTTTGTTTGTTTGTTTGTTTAAGATTTTATTTATTTTCGTGACAGAGAGAGGCACAGCTAGAGAGGGAACACAAGCAAGGGGAGTGAGAGAGAGAGAAGCAGCTTCCCGCTGGGCAGGGAGCCCAATGTGGGGCTTGATCCCAGGACTCCAGGATCATGATCTGAGCCAAAGGTAGATGCTTAATGACCGAGCCACCCAGGTGCCCCTGATAGTTATGTTTTAATTATAAGATACTAAGTGATACTTATTTCCTACTAAATAGCATAGAGCAGGATTACCTAAGAAAATACACTTGAAAACAATTTTCTTTTCACTTATGTTAGAACAAAGAGAGGAATATAATTTTTCCATTTCCTTATGAATTTCTTCGAGGATATGGTATATATGCAGTCTCATGATTGAGAGGCAATATAGCATAGTGATAAGAATGTGGTCTCTAGATTTAGAATGTCTGGGCTTCATTATTAGTTAAATGATAGGACAACACCTAGCATAGAGCTTTCTCATTGAGGTGATATAAGTAACAGAATAGGGGTTGGAGTTGGAGCCAGAAAATAGGATCAGCTTCCCCAAATGTACACGGATCAGTAGAAGGGTGGCTGCTTGTCTAAAATGTTAAGAAAGGTTAAGGGAGAAATGAATATTGAGTAGGCCATCAAAAGTGTACAATACATCTACTTCTGACTTCTCAGTGGGAATAGGATACTAATCATAACAGGAATTAATCATATACTTACTTGGTAGAAATTCCCTACTCCCTGACTCTCCATCCTCCACTTACCAAAAGATACAGGAGCAAGTTACAAGAGGGAGAAGCTTAGTTACAGACTGAATGGTAGAATATTGGGAGAAAGAAAAACTATGTTGCACAAAGTGGCCATCAAGTATTAAAGTTAACATTCAAATACAATTATTATAGCAATTATTAAACAATGAACATGGATATCAAATTGTGATAAATCAGAAGAAAGTTAATGAATTAATACCCATGTTCAGATTAAAACTAGAAAATGAGGACACATTTGCAAAAGCAGCAAGACATACAAGTTAAATGCAGAGGCTTAGGAACAGACTGCCTGGGATTCAGATACTACTTCTTCCTTTGATTAATCATATAACTTCTCTGCACCTACATTTTTTCCTCTGTAAAACAAGGTTAAATTAACTACATGTAGTGGTTGTGAAGATTAAATGGGATAATTCAGGTGAAGTGCCTGATCCAAAATAAATGGCCAATTAAATATTTTTTGTAATTTCATATAAAATTATTTCCTCTTGATCTGGCCAGGAAATGCTTCTATTTAGAAATGCATCGTTCTACCTATTTCTCCTTAATATCAGAGGTATAAAATGATAGATGCAGTTATAACAACCAATGAACTTATGTTGTAATGAACAAAGTACCATTTATATTCCAGCTGTGAAGCTTCATGAATGATAATGAAGTCAATGTGACATTATTTGACTGGAACAGATACTTAATTTTGATATAAATCTATGGCTCCAGATTATATTTGGATATTAAAATAGATACATAAAATCATGTTCTACCATATTACAGCATTAAGCAAACCCTGTTGTACTTGTTAATTAAAGCCTTGAAAATGTTAACACCAGACAGTTTAAGTGTCAGCAAACTATGAACATGGATAATTAAAATTTAAGAGGAATATTTGCATGATGGTTTTCATAGGAAACATGTTTATATCTCATTTAGGCAGAGGACCAATCACTCAAGTAGAATGACCCAAAGTGGCCTTAACAATTGCTCACAGTTGACTTCTATTCTGAATGGTTGGTGTCTTTATGCACTCTGTTTGAGTATATGCTCTGGATTCAAACAAAATGTCTGAAATTCCTGATTAATTTTATAACAAAAAATATCACTCATCCATTAACAGACATTTAGTTTACTTCTATAATTTGGTTATTGTAAATAATGCTGCTATACACATAAGGACACATGCATCACTTTGAATTAGCGCTTTTATCCTTTTGGGGTAAATACCCACTAGTTCAATTACTGGATCATAGGGTAGTTCTATTTTTAACTTTTTGAGGAACCTCCATAGTGTTTTCCAGAGTGGCTGCACCAATTTACATTCCCACCAACAGTACAGGGGGGTTCCTTTTTCTCCACATCCTTGTCAACACCTGCTTCTTGTGTTTTTGATTTGGGCCATTTTCATGTGTATATTGGCCATCTGGAGGTCTTCTTTGGAGAAATGTCTGTCCATGTGTTCTGCCCATTTTTTAATTGGAATTTTTGCTTTTTGGGTGTCAAATTATATCAGTTTATTATATATTTTGGAAACTAACCCTTTGTCAGATATGTAATTTGCAAATATGTTCTCCCATTCCATAGGTTGCCTTTTAGTTTTAATAGTTTCTTTTGCCGTGCAAAAGCTTATGTAGTTTATGCTTGCTATTATTTTTTTGTCATATATTTTTAAATAGCACTTAATGTCAGATTTCTTTTTTGCAGGTTACTTTTACTGTGAAAAATATACTTACATATATGAAAGTTTCTTAAAATATGCAGCAAGTAATAAAATAATAAAATATTATCTTGATTCATCAATAATAATACAAGTAAAATTCTAATAATATAAATGAAATTCATAATAGCTTTGAGCACTTAATGTGAATAAAAATGATAATTTGTAATAAAAATGAAATTGATAATAATTTTAAACAATGTGCCAGACCTCATCCTAGTGTGTAACTTATTTAATCCACACATAGCCTTATGATAAATATAACTGATCTGTTTTCCATTTATAGTGGTGGACACTGGTGCTCAGAAAGTATATGTTGCCTGGGATCATCCAGTTAATCACATAATGCAGCAGGTGGACACTCATTCGATATTAAATTGAGTATGTCATTCTTGCCTTAGAGTTGTGAGCTTGCTTATCTTTCTTTTTTATTTTATTTATTTATTTGACAGAGAGAAACACAGCTAGAGAGGGAACACAAGCAGGGGGAGTGAGAGAGGGAGAAGCAGGCTTCCCACTGAGCAGGGAACCCGATGTGGGGCTCAGTTCTGGGATTCCAGGATCATGACCTGAGCTGAAGGCAGATGCTTAAGGACTGAGTCACCCAGGCGCCCCTATGAGCTTGCTTATCTAATTTGAAATAAATATATGAATTTTTTTTGTTAAATCCAATGAAGAATTATGCCATTCTTAATTTATAGTATACCTATAAAATGTACAAATATATTTAGAGAGATGGTAAGGTTAGTTTTAACTGAGGTATTTATTAAGTTGAGCAAGTTGAAATAATCCATTTCCAAAATTTCATATTAGCACACTGAATTTAATTTCTAAATGTATTTCTATTACAGATCTTTTGAAATGTCAAAATAGATTTAAGAAACCAAATTTAATCCCATAAAACAAGTATACAGAAGTGGAATTCCATTGAACTCCTTTAAATAGCCATTGCTTACATTATTTAAGCTAGAGAAGGTATTTCATTGTGATACTGATGTCACTTTCTGTTTTGAGATCAATCTTTTCATAATGTATTGCAAAATAAAATATTTTTGCAAAAAAGACAAATAGGTTCAACTTATTTGCTTTATATTACCAATGGTTTGTTGTTATCCTGTGCTTTTATGTTGAAGGAATAATAGATTCATCCATACTGCTGCTGCTATGTTTTTCATTAAAAAAAAAAAAAAAATTGAGGGGCTCCTGAGTGGCTCAGTTAGTTAAAGTGTCTAACTCTTGGCTTTAGCTGAGGTCATGAACTCAGGGTTGTGGGATTGGGCTCCGCATCAGGCTCCCTGCTCAGCATGCTGTCTGGTTGTCATTCTCCCTCTGCTCTTCCGCCTGTTCGCTCTTTCTTCTCTTGTTCTCTCCTTCTCAAATAAATAAATGAATTTTTAAAATAAAAAAAAATGGATCAAAAATACTTTAAAATCATCTTGGTAAGTTACGTGCTATTCTGAGAATAGCTAGGTGAGGAGACAAATGAAACTCATTTAATAAGATATCATTTTATTAGAGATAAAATATAGAAGGTAGACATATATTATTAAACTTGGATTGCTACAATTAAGAGAAAATGCTTACATTTGAAGAAAACATAACTTTATCAACCATTAATGTACTTATCCAGGAACCTCACATATTTTTTTGTTGTTATGATTATCCATGCTGGTGATCTGACATTTTTTTTATAGGTGATCATGTTGGTTCATACAGAGTCTTAAATCAAGGCCGAATCAGTGTTCAAGGGCATAAAGTTCCCAGACCTTCTCTGAATCGTCTCCTAGCTGTACAACTTGCAGTCAGCCTACTCCAGCATTTTGCTTCCTATACTCTCTCATAGTTGCCTATATGATCATATTGTATCACAGAGGGCCTTCACATCTTCATTCAAAGAGAAGTAGGGCTGTTGTCAATATTCCTTCCCATGGAGAAGTTGTTCGAATAGCACTTTGTGGTACGGAAGGAATTCCTTCATAGAAATATCTGCATTCAGTCTTAATCTATTAAAAGACCATACTGATGGGCATAAATGCTCATCTAAAGCACCTAGAATTTCTCTTATCTGAATTAACTCTCCTTATCAAAATATTTTAAAAGAAAAATATCCCAAAAGCTATTATAAATTTATTCTGAATATATTTTCTCACTGTTTATATTATCTGAAAGTTTTCCTTCCACCCTCAGGATAAATGAAGAAGATGACTGATGTAACACCTTCAGAAAGTGTCTTTTTTTATTGTGTATCATAGATTTAATTGTTTATGGAAACCATATGTGGAAAACGGTAAATGATAAATGACCGTCTTGGCAGGAAATGTCAGAAAAGCAACCCAACCTGATTTAAGAGAAAATAGAAAACTATGGGAAAGGTAGCTACAGAATGAAAGTAGCAGCAGTGTTTAAATATCTTAATAACATGGGAGAGCCTGGTGGTGGGTACTGGGGACACCTAAAGCGTGGAGCACTGGGTGTGGGGAATGGGGAATGAATCTTGGAACACTGGAAAAAAAAAATTTTTTAGTAACAATAAAAAAAAAAATAACATATACCCTTCCAGCCTTTTCTACACAAATGGAAATAAGGCCACTTATCATTACTAGAAGTACATTTGCTGTCAGAGATTAGCATCTTATGAATTCTAGTGAAGGGTGCCAACCAGCTTACTGTGGATTAGAAGCCCATTCTGGAATTAATCAATGATTTAGCTATTCAATGGATTGGGATATGTATTTAGCTCATCTTCAGTGGATTCTAGCCAAATCACTGAATCCAGAGAGCCTGAGTATGGAAGAAGATGACAAATTCTATTATATCATAGTGGTAGATGAGAGCTAAATACATTTTAGAGAAGAAACAATGCCAGTGAGGAGAAACAGCCTTTACCACCTAACACGGAAATTACTTAAGAATAATATATTTTCCATTAGACTGCAAAACTTGGTTGATGGCTTAACATTGATGTGCTGAAAACATCAGCATCTACTAGAGGACCTGATACACATGTGCTTAGTAAAATAACTGCATTTAATAGAGCTTTAAGCTCATATAAACTGTGTGTCATGATGGCTTCAATTCTATTTGATGTTGGGCACAATGGTTATACTATGCTATTCATTTCTTACTTCTGGATAATGCAGTTTATTTGTTTATGTTACATTTCAGTATTTTCTTTATTTTCAATCATTCCAATGAAACTCGACCTTCTTTATGAATCAGTGATAAATTTACATTTCAGTTTAATTCAGTGAAAGTCTAATGTTTTATGGTCTCTAAGATTTTTTGTTTTAATAATATAAAATTACAACAGTCATTTTTTATACAAGCTTTTTTTCTCAGCAGACTGTAAACAGGATACCTTCCAAGAGGGATTTTTGTCTCCAAAAATGTTTTCAGGCATGTTAAAAGATAAAGATTCTTAGCAGTGGGGAAACATCACCAACACATATGTGTTGTTAACATTTAATAATAATTAAACATTCACCAGCACAGGTTGTATAGCAAAGTAATTAACAACTTTCACCAAAGAGTAGATTTTTGTTTTGTTAATTTCTTATTCTAATCCCCGAAGAAAGGATTAGCATTATGTCTCCAAATAGCTTTGTAATTGGAGCATTCTTCTTTTCTAAGGCCTTAATAGCTTTAAAAGCTAAGGATGTTATTTTGCTTCTTCATTCTTATCATTTTATTGCTTTATCAAGTGATGCATAGAACAAATCTGAATGCTATCATATATTTTGAAGAGCTTTGATGTTTGATCTTTGCCCTCTGTCTTTATTTTCTATCATTGTCTTTTCATATATAATTCATTACCAAAATTATTTTTCAAGAAATGCAGTGGAATGGTTTCATTAGATAATATGTTAGACTCTAGTAATTTATTAGTCCCCTCCTCAATTGATACATGCAGAAACAAAAGGATCCAAGGTAAGAATTCTGTCACCCACAGTTGTATAATGAGTACATCAAAGCTACAAATATGATACAAAGCTATCCTAATTATTATGACCCACTTTATACAATATACCGCTCCGGGCACTGATGATATAGAGATGAATATTATCTAAAGCATATAGGTCAATTTGCCTGAAAAACACAGGTAGAATCCAGGCTATGCAAACATTATCAGAAGGTCCTTTACACATCTTGTGTTATCAGTGTAAACTTCCATGACTTTCCTCTCACTATATAAACTTTTTCTGTTAAGCATTAAAAAAAAAAAAAGTTCTTTCTAATAGGTTGACTTATATAAATCTTGAGGAAAAGACATAGCCTCTTATTGTTTGGAATGTTTAAGTCTTTTCATTGGCTACTTTGAAAATTTAAATGAAGTGTTTTTAGCCAAGCCATTTTAATTTTTACCTGACTTTGAGTCCATTTGTCTATTTTAATGTAATTTTGTCCCACATGCAAATAATGAGAGGAAAGCCTATTATTAGAAACCACAATGGAAATTATTTACGTTTGTATCCATCTTTTAATTTATTTATTCATTTATTTATTTTGGAAAATACTTCTTGAGAACATCTGATAAAGGGGCGGGGGGGGTGGGGGAGGAAAACCAGAACATTTTTATTTGAGACTGAGATTTTTGGTGGCAGTGCTGGTCTAGATATAATTTGTGAAGCAAAATTTCTGGACAAGACTAGCCCTCTGCATATTATTATAGAGAGGAAAATTATCCTTCCCCTGGCACATTTGCAAGAGGCAGCTCTTAGAAAGTAAACTGTCTCTGTAGGCTATTGAAATGAAGCACACTGATCTCATGCAGCTGGTACCATGGGAGGAAGACAGTCAGATCCTTTCTAATGGTAAATGAAGTCAGACCAAGCTTGCCTCCTTTCTTTTGCAAAATGTAATTATGTAAACTACAAAGCTCCATTATAGACAATGTTTATAATTAGTACTATTTTCCCCTTAATTTTAAATAAAGCATGTTAGTTGTGAATGTCATGCCAACATATTTTCTACAGATGCTATAAACAATGAACAATCAGAAATCCATTTGGGTTGTTTTGTAGTTATTATTTCAAATTGTGAAAACTCATAATAAAAATCAATGTAATGAACAAACACCATTATATGTTGATAAACATCATACTCTTTCAATTTCCGACAAAGCCAATGAATATTAATCAGATCTTTGGCTCTAAAATGATGACATCAAATGGGATTTCCAATACCGATTAGGTTTCCTTCATAGTTCAGTTCTAAAAAGACCACTGAAATGATTCATTGTACTTGTACCTCAAAACTTTTTATAGTGTCATTAGCATATTTATAAAATGCAAAGGGAAATAAAATATTGGCTTGGTAGTGATGTGGCTTGATTTTAAGACCTGGATTGCCCTCAAGCAAACAACTTAATCTTTGTGGTCTCATTACAAGAGGTTCTAAGTTTCCTTCTTATTTTGAATTTACAAAAAACTATGAGTTATGGAAAGCTGTGTATAATTTATTAAGGAAAGATGTAAATGACAGACATGTAAGTGTAGATTTACTTTTCAGATTCTAAACAATAGCAAATAGTAGTTTGATTTTAGAAGCAAGTGGTAAGTTTAGATAGCAATGTATTATCCAGAGTTGGCTCTATTATTTATTGTAGAATTATGAGCAACTAGCAATTCACTAGTTTTGCTGCTTGTTTTTTCCATCGATGGAATGAATAATAGGCACTCAATATTCTCAACAACAGCTTCCTGCTGCACCATTCCATCATCTGTACAGTAATGTAGATATAAGTAACTACAAAGCTTGGGCATGACTGTATCTACATTAGAATTTTTCAACTCCTTAACTCCAAACTTATAGAATTAATGTTATTTGTTGTACCATTAATAACAAGTTTTACATACAGAGTTATGAGAGATGACTGTATAATTATGAGATGTGGGTTTACTATTAGACTAGTTATAATTTTTTAAAGAAATGACTTATAAACTCTTTGTCATCTAAATCCTCCTTCATATAAACAACTAAAATTATCCAAACATTGGTTCATCTGCTTATATTTAGACAATTAAGCATTATCAAATCAAAATACCCTGATTTAAAAATTGACAAGAATTTGACACATACTCAACATTTAAGAATGTGTCTCTATATATAGCCATAGCCCAATTTTATATAATTCATGGATTGCCAGTCTATAAGAAGTCAACCATTTAATTCTGTTTCTTTTAGTTTCTATCTGAAGTTTTTGGCTTTTTCACTGCTTGTTAGCACCTTTACCAGCAAGTGTGCAGGGACAGATAGAAGAGGTGAAAATTAAATCAATCAATGTCACTCCTTGTGTTAGCAGCTGATAAAAAAGGACTTGTTTTCCAAAATGAAGTCTTTAAATGTCTATGATTTGCACCTATATCAAATTACCCATGTTTCCCTTTACTGTAGAGAATCAAAAGCTAACTAATTTTTGATAGGATTTCAATATGTTTACCTAGATGGAAGAAATATAATAAGATACAGTTGGTTTTCAGCTCCCACTTCATCAAAAATTCCATATAATAACTCCATATATATAACACTAGATAGCATAGTTTCCCATGTGCTTTATACTGACACCTTAATTCATCTTAACCTTTCCATGATGTTTCAGTATCCTCTGTTTCCTGTAACTCTACATTATTTCATAAACTTTAAATAAAAATGACTATGCAGAATAATGGACTAGATTAAAGGAGGCTGCCACCTGCTGAACATGGCTGTCCACTGTCTCACAAACAAATGGTGGCACACCAGTTAGGAAACTATAGAGGATGAACCAGAGGAGAAATTCATCATGATTTTTTCTTTTCAATATATCTTACTCTGATGTGGTGGGAAGTGGTGGGGTTCAGAGCCAATATCCAAGAAAGAATTCTTGAAACATCTTCAGTGTCAAAAGGTGATTTTATGAAAGCAGCAGGAGAGAACATGTGGGGAGAAAGAGCTGCATTAGGGTCATGAGGAATGGCTGATTATATACTTTCAAGCTTGGAGAGGGTTGGGGTTGCACAGATCTCTAAGGAATTTTGGAAACTAGGTTTCCAGGATCTTTAGAAGGACTAGGTTTTGTTAGGAAAAGGTCAGTTATTATTGTCTAATAAAACCTTAGTCACAAGACCCTTCAGATGTGTATCAATGGATCATATGCTTGGGGGATGATTTCCAACCTATATCTTGGGGGGGGTAGAGATAAAGGAAGTTTCCAAAAGAATTTTTATATGCTAAAGTAGACTTACAGGGTCCTGGGAGGTCGGGATAATGTTAAGCTAAGATTATGTTTTGCCGTTAGCAAAGTATAAACATGAAGGCAGCTGAGTTCCTAGAGAAGTGACACTTTGCCTGTTTCAAGGACTTTTGTAAATAGTAAGGAGATTTAATTTTTTCTTTTGTTTCTATTTCCCACATTAGTTCTACTTACTTTATGGATTTATTTTCTTTCCACCAAAATACTCCCATGAAAATTGATTTTTAGAAACCTCACCAACCTCTTCATTAGAAAAGCCAGAAAAGGGCAACTCCTCATTTGGAATCAGGGTAAGAACATTTATTTCACTCAGACCCAGAGCTAGCAACATAATTTTCAGGGGCCAAAGTAAAAAGAAAATGCCAGGAATGTCAATATTTGTTTCCATGCCCACTGTCTCCATGCACTGTGGGTAGATGATCTTCAAAGATCCTAATCCTCATGCCAAGACACATTCAGTACCTGAATCAGTAATGGGAGAGAAGTTCCCACAGAGTCCTTTGCTGAATATGCTGTTCTGTGGTGCTATCCTTCGACGATAGGGGTGGCTGCCTTACTTGACCTTGTGAACCTTCAAGACATGCATCTGGAGGCACCTGGGAGGCACCAGATGGTTAAGCTTCTCTGCCTTTGGCTCAGGTCGTGATCTCCAGGTCCTGGGATCAAGCCCCCTGTCAGGCTCCAGCTCAGTGGGGAGTCTGTTTCTCCTTTTCTCTCTACCTCTTCCCCTACTTGTGCTCTTTCTCTCTCAATCTCTGTCCTTTATCTCTCTCAAATGAATAAATAAAATCTTAAAAAAATATTAAAAAAAAGACATGCATCTGACATGATGCCCTGCTCCTAGGCTCCTAAGAGGGCCAGAGAGTGCTGGCAGAATGTGGGCAGAATGGTGGAATACAGGACTCCTGTGCTTCACTGATGAAGCCCAGCTGCAGACCTGTGCGGAAGGCAGTGACCGTTGCAAAGCAGCTGTGGAAAGAAGGATTCTGAATGGGGTCCAGGGTGCCAGAAATTTGGAAATATATAGTCAAGAACTCACCCTAGGAAGATTGGAGACAGTATGAAGCAAGATCACTGCATGGTTCCAAGCTTTTAGTGCAAGTTCCATTGTCCTATTGAATTCCACTTACAAAAAAAACAGAAGAAATTATTAAGACTTTCAACACAACGAAAGCAGAACAGTAAACCCCAAGGCCCTTCTGCATGTGAGGACCAGCATGACTACACATCCCATAAATCTGACCTGTGAGAACACCAAAATAAAGAAAATCCAAATAATTACACCATGACCAGCAATCTGATAAGAGTCAGAGTCTATGTTTTTCGCTTTCAAACCCATATCTTTCTTCTCCGCTACCTTGGTTATCTGACATAAAACTTAATATGCTGCTTATTCTATCAGTACTCTCCATTACACATAAGCTATTTGTTTAATGCATGCTTTCTGCCAGAAGGAGCATGACTAGAAACACTTTATTCCCATTAGGAGAGAATATTAGTGAGAACTCCTTTGATTCTATCAACACCTTGCTTTAGCTCAGGAATAGCAGAAGAAACTGTTTCAGGGGCAAAGGCAGCATGTTTCAGAAAGCAAATGGATCTCAAAAATGGATTTAAGCGGGGCATAAGAAGCCAATGAATTTTTCTGTCCCTCTGCTCCTTTTTGCATTATTGCTTTGTTTTCTTCTATTTCTACATGATTATTTAGACTGCTTCCTCTTTCAAATTACAGGTGGAATTTCTTCAATACATACTTCCTGAGTTTGAATATGACTGGTCCAATCACCCAAGAGAGAAAGATCTACTATTTTTCTTCTCAATTTTAAATCTCCAGACAGGTACTGATTAGCATTTCTTAGATCGTAATCACCCAATCACCCAAAAGTAACTGTTGACAAATGTTAATATTTCAAGGAAATGACTCCACAGAGCTGCCCAATTACATAGAAGTGAAGAAATGAGAAATTGACAGGCAACTTGTAGCTTCCTCTATGGAGAGCAAGGCTTTTTGTCATAAGATCTTATTAGATTTATTAGGAAATTTCATGGTGGCATCATGCATTCCTCAAATACAACTGGGTGGCAAATAGGTTTTTGAAATGTCACAAGAAATCTGCCATCTTTCTCAACTTTATACAAGAGTCTGGATAACTTTAACTAAGCTTCACATCAGACCATATTCATACAAAGAGCAAAACTTTTGTCATTTTTCATTTGTGGTATATTTGTGACCTGACAAGCCTCCCATCCCTCTCGATGATATACTTTATTGAAAGAGTAAAAATGCTAAGAAATATAATGCAGACCATCCCATAGCTATCAGTGTCATTTTAGTTCCTGCTGGGGTTTCCAGTTTGTCAGAAATGGCCAGAAGTCAAGAGAACTGTTTAAATTGTGTATATACCCTACACGTCAACTGGGGCCATTGGGTACTCAAGAAACCTCTAAGAGCAGTGTCAAATGTTCCATACTAAACAATGCCTACTGCCAGAGTGTTAACCCTGGCCAAGGGGAACTGCATAAGAGGAATTGTTTTCCTGGGTCTATCTATATGAAAAACATGGCTCTGTAAACGGAATTTCATGTGCTTATACAGAGTTTCAGACTGCACACATTTTGCTAGTATATGTTGTTAGGCTTTACAATAAAAGTTAGGTGCTTTGTGATAGAATTCTGGAGCATAATGGTGATTTTTTGATGAAAATGATGGGTCTTCAAAGTTTTGTATCATGCATTTACGTTTTACAGCCTTAAGTAACCTTAAGTCACTTTCTCCATTTATAAATGTTCTTGAAAGCCAAAGCTTTCATTATTTTTGTGTAATATTTGCATTCATGGTCTTGATTTGGGGATACTCTGTTTATAAAATTATTTAGAGCATAATAAGTTCTTGTTGATTTATTCATAATTCTTATTTAACTAAGTCATGACATACATTTCTAAATGAGACAAGGGCTGTCAGGCAAATAGAATGCACTGAAGCTTAATAAAACTTATTAGCTCAGGAGAAACCCAGAATCTCAGATCCAATAGATGGAATTTCCATACATACTACACTCCTATTTCCACTTTACAACAGCTAAGCAGTATTTTTTTTAATTCAAACATTTTAGAGTCTTCATCAGATAAATGAATTTTAAAAAATTGTGAAGATAATCCATTTACAAAGATATAGTGATTAAATGACCAAAAATTAATCAGCCTAAGATTTATTGTTGGTTAGACTTAAGCTCAAATTTCAGTTCTTATACTTCCTAATTTTACTCTGCTGTTGAAAAAGTTATTTGCTTTCCATCTTTTTCCATCAGTAAAGTGAGGAAAAGCTGATTATATCTGCCTTATGCGATGATCAAATGCAAGATTATGTGAGTGCCACTATTAGTCTGTCTACACTGCTATAGACACAGGTTATAAATGGACACCGTCTTTTCTCATTCATCGAGGTCCATACTGAACCAGTTGTGAAATACTTTGAATATGCCTAAGTTCCCACAGCCACAACCTGGAACACAGCAAATATTAACAACACTGTCTAAACACAGTAGCTTAAACATAGCAGTGATTATTTTACTCACCATATTGTAGAGAGAATCTTTGAAGAATCTTTGAGATAAACTTCTAATTAGGAGAAAGCTACATGTATCAAGACACAGGCTTTTAAAAAGTAATTCTCAGATTAATTTACATATTACCAATGAGTTGTCACAGAGTGATGTTTGCTGAATATTTTTACTCTTTTGGACACCATTTCAGACATCATTCAGAGAATGTGCCAGGCAACACTGCCTAGTGAAACTTCACAAAAGTTCTGAAAGTTGTAGTCGGTGTGAGATGAATACTCTCATCTCACTACTAACTGCTAAACTACTAATTCCTGTTTTTGTGAGTCCCATTACATATTAAGTTAAAACAAAATGAAGGAAAAGTATAATTGTTTTGGCTCTCCTTAATGGAAAGAACGATAGAAAAGAGCAGTATTTTATTGTTTGTTTGTTTGTTTGTTTGATGTATTTATTTAAGGGGGAGAGCCCATGTACCTGCATGTGAGGGGAAAGGAAGGGCAACAAGGAGAGGGAGAGAGAGAATCTTAAGCAGGCTCAGTGTCCAGAGCAACACCCGGCTAGATCTTAACCACCCTGAGATCATGACCTGTCTCGAAAGCAAGAGTTGGAGGCTAAACCAACTGAGCCACCCAGGCGAGTTTTTTAGTTTAGAATAGCTGATCCTGAAATTCATAAATTTTAAAGCAGGGTTAAATAATAACATTAGTTCAAAATTGTTTAATCCCCCTTCTATGTCAAACCCTATAGAGTCTTATATTATGTACTGTGCTTGTAATTTTTTAATTTTTAAGAAATCTAGGACATAAAGTTATTGCTCATTATATATATATATTTATATATAATTATGCATATATATAATTAATATATATAATTTATGTTGTAAAAATATACCATATTTGACCAGGGTTCTATAATTATTACAGAAGAAATGAGATTTGAGTCTAGGTCCCTAACATGAAAAATGCACTATTTTCTGCTATGTGTTCCTATCTCCTAGTGTAATGCATATGGTATTGCTTTTAATACCAAACTCACTTTTAAAAATAATAAATAACTTGATGATATCTTTTATTTTCATTAAAAAAGACAGATTTTACTTTGTATCAATTTCTCAATTCTGAAAAACAGTTTTTGGGCCTGTTAAAAATGTAAACTGAGTCCATGCTCTTATTCCTCTCCCTCTGAGACTATAATGAGTGTGAAAATATGTAGGCTCAATATAATAAATGAGAAGAGAACAGAGACCATTAGAAGGCAAGAGATATTAACACATTTCTTTTTTTTTAAGATTTTATTTATTTGACAGAGAGAGAGATCATAGATAGACAAAGAGGCAGGCAGAGAGAAGGGGGGACAGGCTCCCTGCTGAGCAGAGAGCCCAACGTGGGCCTCGATCCCAGGACCCTGAGATCATGACCTGAGCCAAAGGCAGAGGCTTTAACCCACTGAGCCATCCAGGCACCCAACACATTTCTTTTAATAGGGGATAGTAAATGAAAACTATTTAGTTATGGAACTTAGGAAATTTCATCTGTATTAAAATGAAAATCTATCTGCCTTTCCAATGATGAGACCAAAAATCTTTATCTTTGATTCTCCTCTTTATTTGACACCATATATTCAGTATCTCATCAAATCTTAGTATCTCTTAATTTAAACATATCCTGAATTTCACCTTTTCTTCCTTTTTTTTTTTTTTTTTTTTTTTTGACTACCACCACCATCCAAGCCACTATCTTCTCTTGCTTAGGAGATTGCACTCTTCTCTATCTGATCTGCTAGGTCCACCACCCTTGCTCCTTCCCAGAGTGAGCCTATTCACAACACAACAATCTGAATAATCTCTTTCAACATTTACCACATCCTATCATTTCTCAGAACCTTCCTCTGATTCCTTATTTTTCTTAAAGCAAAAGGTTATATACTCTTCAGGAAGCCTGCAGAGCCCTTCAAAACATGGGCTCTGATTATCTATGATACAGAATATTTTATAGTGGAACTCCTAGCATTGTTTCAGTATCAACCACAAAGTCCTGTCTGTTGGTTTTCAAACATAGTAAAATGCTCCTGACACAGAATGTTTCACTTACTCTTCTCTCTGAGCACAAATTTTCTGTCCTTCACTGCCATTATCAATTTCTTAGTGAATTCTTCACTGAACAAATATCTTATATTCTGTATTTCACACTTCCCTTTCTTGGTTTTACATTGATTCATAAAACTTAACACTTCTTAAAGTGTTCTGTGTCATATTTATTTTGTGTTTTCCTGCCCATTCCCAAGCCCATGAGAATGCAAGTTCCATAATAACAATCATTTTGTCTGATATATCCAATGCTCTACCCCATCACATTAGGCTTGTGTTAATTGTTCAGTAATCCTTTCTTGATAAAAGAGACTAATATCAGTCATGCATGTATGTGTGAGTGTGGTACGTGTCTCTGTATAGTGAACTATACAGAGTTGAGAAAGTGTTCGCATGGCTAGCAAAATCTAAAGGATTTCCAGATAATTTTTAAAAAGTCCATCCCAGGAGGGGTGCTGGGTGGCTCAGTGGATTAAGCGACTGCCTTTGGCTCAGATCTTGATCTCGGAGTCCTGGGATCGAGCCCCACATTGGGCTCCCTGCTTGGCAGGGAGCCTGCTTCTTCCTCTCTCACTCCCCCTGCTTATGTTCCCTCTCTAGCTGTGTTTCTCTCTGTCAAATAAATAAATAAAATCTTAAAAAAAAAAAAAAAAAAAGGTCCATGCCAGGGCATACTATAGGTATGAAATTTTCAAATTTCAAGGTCAAAGAGAAAAATCTGAATTCTTTATAGCAATGGAAAACAACTAACAAACAAAGCACAGGTGATAAATCAGATATCATCAATTTCCTATATGATTAAAAGTGCACTTGCTGAAAAGGGGAAAAATGGGAAACAAAATGATAATCTACACTTAAAGGGTACCACTTTGACTAATAATTTTGTAATTTTTGTCAAATATTTACATTCTATAGGTCTTAGTTTCAATATTTCTAGGTTTTAGTAGTTCTATTCTTTATTCATTATGTAAGAAATTGTTTCTGGTTTGATAATTTTTATATTATCATTTGAAAATAAGTCATAAAATTAAAATATTATTACAGAATTAAAAGTCTCAACTTTCCAATTTTTTTCAGATAAATACTATAACCAGTGGTTAGTTAGCATGTTACTTCCTAATTTTCTTATTAACCCTGAAGTTGATTTTTTTAAGGATCTATTTATTTATTGGAGAGAGAGAGAGAACACAAGTGGGGGAAGGAGCAGAGGGAGAGGATCTTCAAGCAGACTCCCCATTGAGTACAGAACTTACAAGGGGCTCAGTCTCCATGACCCATGAGATCACAACCTGAGCCAAAACCAGGAGTCAGCTCTCAACCAGCTGAGCCACTCAGATGCCCTGACCTTAACATTTTTCTTGTAATTTTGGCCTAATCCTTGGAGAATTAATTCATCTCTTCTTGACACAGACTGTTATGCAAGTGTTAATAATTCCACATTGGCCTTCTTGGCATTTCTGATCTAAATATTCCATTAATATTTCCTGCATTAATGTGTTTAAATCTAGTCGTATTCTTTTTTCAACCAAGCTAGGGCCTTCTCCTGTTATTACTCCTTTTATCAACATTACTATTTTCTGAGTGGTAAACCATAGAAAAGATTCAAGACTTCTATGTTTATTTTTTGACTTTTTGTTGTCTTTTCCTAACAGATATATTTTTTATGGGTACCTATTTACTATCTACTATGGGTTAAAGACACAGAAGTTAAAGGCTGTACACTAGAAATTGTCAATTGAATCTGGATACCAATATATAAACAATGGCAATACAATAAATTGAGAAGTGAATGAATATTTAATCAGTTTGCAACAAAGCAGTATATGAACATAAAAGAAAGAAGGATTTTCTCTGTCCCTATGAGAATATCACATATATGATCCCATTTAATCCCAAGGTTACCATTCAAGTAAACTTTTTGCAGTATTGTTCTGGGTTTTTTGTTTGTTTATTTGTTTGTTTTTTGAGAGAGAAAGAAAGAGAGAGAGCACGACGGAGGAGCACAGGGAGAGGGAGAGAGAATCCTAAGCAGGCTCCATGCCCAGTGTGGTGCCTGATATGAGGCTAAATCCCATGACCCCAAGATCATGGCCTGAGCTGAAACCTAGAGTTGGACTTACAACTGACTACCCAGTCACCCCTACAACATTATTCTTAGATCAAGTACTTTTCCCATTAAAAGTTTAGAGATTTCAAATAAAATTATATACTAGATATTTCAGACACCCAAGGTCTGCTGGTAACTTTTTTCTAAATCTGTCCCATTAGATCCCAATAAAAACTAAACATGAGATTTAGTGAAATATTTGCTTTTTTCCAGTCCTCATTTTTTTAAGCATGCCTTTGCTCACTCTATTTTATTAATTCTAAATCGTTTTGTCTTTCAAGAAGCTACCAAATCAACCAACTTCTGAAGTCCTCCCTGCTTACAGCAATAAGTAATCATCTGGGTTTTTTTTTCTCTTAACTTCCACAGTGGTTTATGTACATCATTACAAAGTGTTTAACACATCTCTTTTTGTCATATTTGATTACGTACCTTTTTTGCCCTACAAAATATTATGCCTGTTGAGAATAGGTATTATTTTCCACCTCTGCCAGAATTTACTTTTGTATTTAGAGATACTTGTGTTCAAAATCTCCTTTACAAGCCTAATCACAGTTAATACCAATCATGATTTCATTATTCTTCCTCATATTATTCTTAAAAAGTGTAAATAACAAATTGTGATTTTGAACTATTTTTCTCAATCTAAAAAAACAAAACAAAACAAAAAAACACCACATGCTGGATGCAACCTTTCAAAAAAAGATAAATTTCACATTACTGCAATAACTGAAACATGTAATGCTTATAAAGGGAAATCTTTTTACAATAGTTTATCCCTTTTTCTGTTTTTATTGAAGAAAGAAACCTGCTCATTGCACCTGTTTTATTTCACTGAGCCAATGGAATTGCATCTCACTACAGCCGATCATTTCTGCCGTGCCAAGATGGGCAATACATTTTCCCCCAAATCAGTGCCCAATTAGTATAAAAGCCTTTAGGTCCATTCCTGCCTAAGGAGAAAAATCTCAGATAGTTCTAATATAAAAAGAACTAAATATGTCTCCCACGGGGAGGTTGAAGTCACATAATTTTATTGTCATTTCCCTCTTTATTTAATATAATCAAAATTAAGCCTATTTCAGTGATGGAACTCACACCTGATTTTTTTTTTTTTTTCATTTACCCATCCAAGAACCAGCCTGGCACTACACATATCAAGGGATGCGTGATAACTGCTTACTGATGGCAATTAATTTGATAATTAAAGAAAAAATAAATTTGGTTTTGTGTGTGTTTATATATATATATATATACACACACATATATAATTCTCTTTACCATATTTGGGTTGATAAAATACTATTGCTTTTATGCAAAAGACCATGCTGATTTCTTTCTCATTCTTCTTTCATTCATTCTAATGCTTTCTTAAATCAAGAAAAATAGAGCATTTTAGTCACAGAATCTAAGGAAAAATGTGGACATGTACACACTGAGGTTAAGAGCTCTTTAGAAAAAGAAAATAAACCATAAGTTGATTCTGTTGCTTTGTCCACACATGCCTAAATTCTAACAGAATATATGACCCTGACTCTCTCCCTCTCTCCTTCAGCCTTTCATAAATAGGTCTCTGTGTCTGTGTGTGCATGCGTTAAACAGAAACACACAGAGTGACCCTGAGAAAAGTAAGAAAGACACAGAGAGAGACCCAGAAGAAATAGCACAAGGTATACATTAGAGATGAAGAAAAGTCTTGGGGGAAGCTGAAAAGAAAATCTAAGTTACATAAAAGCTGCTTTGGTCACACCTGCAGAGCATACTTGGGTTGTAGTCCTCAGTGACTCATTCTTGTGTTGTCTGCTTTTGAAATGCTAATTTTATCTTCAGAGTCCTCAGTCCATTTAGAACTGAAGGGTGTTAAAGGATTCATTTTCAAATTTCACATTTCATTTTAAAATAAAAGCTTATTTCCTATGGAAATAAGGAGTTTTTCTACAGGTGAGCAACATGACAGATACTTTTTTTTAATCCACTTTGGACCCACATATATGTTGGTCAGTTTGCAAGCTGTGTCAGTCCCTTTGAAATGCAAAGCTGTCTGATTGCCTTATTTTGCTGAAAGATTAGGGCAGTCTCATTCTATAATGTTTGAAAGCTATGCTGAAACTAGGATTAATTTCATTATTCATCATTTCATAATCGTTTCATTATAATGAGACTATTATGAGATTATTATTTTTCCAAATCAAGACCAATTATTTTCATCTAAAAGGAACAATGGATAGTATGATTGAAGAATAATGGTATAAATTAAAATCCTGCAAGAGTAAGCCTGTGTTTTACTATAATACAAAAAATAACTGTTGCTTATAGTTCTTAGACAGCCATATTTAAATCTTTCAGACCATAAATAAAATGTCTACAGCAGTTGGGTGAAGCCTATGTGTCTTTCTATATGAGCTTTCACACACACTCACACAGTGTGGTAGGGCTTTATTTTCTGAGACACACTGCTCTATACTTACCTCAGTCCAATAGAAATTCATGTCTTTCCTGCCGTGTCATTTATTTACTCAGATAGTACATACTAATTTTAAGTAAATTAAGTAAAAAAGGGAAAAGGCATGTTGTTAACATCTCAAAATCTAGCAAGGAAGACATTTGGGAAAAAGTAAGTAATCATAATGCAGTGTAATGCCATCTACACTGTTGTGCCAGGGACTTTTTGGAGAACTGAGGGGAAAAAAATGGTGAATTTTGTGGTGTCAATCTGGGAAGATATAGAAAATTTAGTGGTCAGGGGTGCCCGGGTGGCTCAGTCATTAAGTGGCTGCCTTCTGGTCAAGTCATGATCCCAGGGTCCTGGGAGCAAGCTGCATCAGACTCCCTGCTCAGCAAAAAGCCTGCTTCTCTCCCTCCCATTCCCCCTGCTTGTGTTCCCACTCTCCATGTCTCTCTCTGTGTCAAAAAAAATAATAAAAATAAAAATAAAAATAAACCACTTTAAAAAAAAAAGAAAATTTAGTCAAATAGGCAATTAAAGGTAAAGGGGATTTCATCTGCAAGAGATAACAGAAAAGAAGTTGCCAGGACAATTATTCAGTAAATAAAGAACCTGTACTTTCCACTGGAGAATTACCTTTCTTCATTTTGTATTTTGTCTGACATTCCATAAATGTGTGTTAAGGCCTTGGGACTAGCAAGGATGACCCAAAACAGGCTAACCTAAATCTATTTCCTTGGAATCTGAATACTAATCATAACAACTAAAGGTAGAAACTGATTCATCCTGAAAATAATTTTGTGATAAGATCTTCCATTAGTTAGTTTGTGGTAACTGGATTCCCAGGAAGCTTCTGATTTCTATTGCTTATTAAGTCACTCTATTTAGCTATGATTCAGTGAGGTATGCAATACCTCTTGTTCTTACTCAGATATGAAAAAAGAAATAAATGGAAATTTAAAAAATAACTAAAGAAAAACTAATATTAGAAAGAAATAATTATTTCAAAAAAATCATCAGGCTGGATAGAACTGGAAAAATAATCAGTGAACCTGAAGATAGATAAATAGAAATGATTCAAAGAGACACATAAAGAGAAGATTGATATATCAAACAGTATAACATATATGTGATTGGAAGTCTCTGAGAAAACAGATAAAACAAGGTAAAGAAATACTTAAAAAGATGACCAGTGATTTTCAAAAATTAATGAAATTCAACCACATAACCACAACCTAGAAGTTCAGCAAACCCAAAGAGGATAAAAAGTAAGATTAAGCAAAAAACAACCAATCAAAAATAAAAATATCTAGACATGTATTCATAGACCTGAAAAGAGAAACTATTGAAAACAGTCAGTCAAAGAGGGAGACAGGAAACATTGCATCCTGAAGAAGGAAAATCAGAACAACAGCATGTTTCTTGTAAGAACATATATAAGACAGAAGATAATGCAGCCACTTCTTTCTAGTCTGAAAGAAAAAGATCTTTAAGCCCAGAATTCTATGCCTGGTGAATTTTTTTTTTTTACTTTACATAAATAATTTTTTTTATTTTACATAAACAATTAAAGATGATAGAATCTACTCCCAACAAGTATGCACTTTAAGAAACGTTAAAGTTCTTCAGAAAGAAGAATGATACCAGATGAAAATTTGTATCTACATAAATGGAGAACATAAGAAATGGTAAAAATAAGACTAATTATAAAAGTAATTTTTCCTGTTGTCTAAAACAAAAAGTCTAATAATGTGTTAAGTTGTTATACATACAAAAATAAAACAAATGACCTCAATAACATAAAGAATGGATGAGAGGCAATGGAAGTATATGTTATGAGGTCTTCCACTGTACATTAAGTGGATTATAAAATATGAAGGTAGATTATGATAAATATAAATGGTAAAGAACAAATGGAACCAAAATGAAGCAATTGGTATGTGAGGAATGAACAAGTGGAATTTAAAATTAAAAACATAAAACTGTTTACATAAGGACTCAAAAGAAGGAACTACTTAGATACAAATCAAACAAAACATACACAATATCTATATGAAAAAAAATAACAAAACACTAATGAGAGAAATCAAAGAAATGGAGAGGTATTCCAGATTCATTGATAGGAAGACTCGCTGTTGTCAAGGTCTCATTTTTTCCCAGATCAATCTATAAATTGAATGTTATCCCACTCAAAATCCCTGCAAGGTATTTCTGGTTATCCATAAAGTGCTTCTAGTTTATTTGGAGAGGCAAAAGGCCCGGAATAGCAAACATGTCTTTGAAGGAAACTATAAATTAGGAAGGCTGATACTACCTGATTTCATGACTATAAAGCTACTATAATCATGGTGGTGTGGTATTGATAGAATAATACACAAAATATCAATGGAATAGAATAAGGAACCCAGAAATAGAGTCATACAAATACAGTCACCTGATCTCTGATAAAGGAACAAAGACAATACAATGGAGCAAAGATAGTCTTTTCAATAAGTGATGTGGAAGCAATGGGACACTTATGTGGAAAAAAAAAATGTAGAGTACGCAGACCCTTCACAAAAATTAACTTGAAATAGATCAAAGACTCAAACGTAAATACCAAACTATAAAACTTCTAATATATAAAATAGAAGAAAGCCCAGATGACCATGTTTATGACAGTGAATTTTTAGATATGACACCAAGGCATGAACCAAGGAATAATCCAATAGTGGAACTTCATTAAAATTAAAATTTCATGAAGAGTGACATCAGTAAGAGTGTCATAGGTTGTTCCTGACTTCAGTCCTCCTCACAAGAACACCAGCTAGCAACTCTTCATAGACTAGATAGTGTGGAAATTCTAGAACATGGCACTGAGACTGAATGAAACCCATCAAACACAGATAGTGAGAAGTACACCATTCAAAGTGTTAAGAAGAGTGCCTAAACTCTGACCATATTTTCCTCTCTGGGCTGACAGAACTCCCACACCAAGAGACACCAGTTGGGCTTATAGTTGCTCCAGTGGGAAAAAGAGTCCATGGTGGACATCTAGCTCTCCCAACATTGTGGGTCACTTTCCAGAAAGCTTATTCAGATCATACTTCATGGGAAATCTATGGATTTCCCCGATCTCACTGGAAATCAGATTTTGAAGGAGAAATGGGGTGTGGCTTATAGCAACCGGCATTGGATAGTGTCAGGCTGAATTTCTCCTCACAGTGGTGCTACGTAGAAATCCCTGCCAGTGGCTTTGTCCATCTGCAGAGGTAGAATGATGGCCTCGGTTGGCCAGGAAATTAGATGCACAGTTTTACCTTAACCCAGGACCCCCAAAATGAGCCTTGTCAACCTAGAAACCTGTTCTGCTATGTGGCGTGGGCAAGGAAATTCAGACAGACCCACCTACTGGCAAGTGAGCCCCTTAATTGCCCAAGCTGGCAGCCTGACTAGAGCACCTGGGAAGCTGCATAACCCAGCAACACTTAAATAGAGAGCCCAGCCAGTGTCAGATCCCAGCTGATGGCCTTATCTGAATTTTGTGCACAGTTTTATCTGATTTTGTTCTTCCATGAACCATACTGGCCCAAGGGCCCATTCTACTGCCCAGCCAAGATGGGAAAATTAATTCATAGCCCTGCCTATTGCTGAGTATAGTAGCCAGGCTTGCCTGACTGGGAAGCCTGACCAGAAAATCCAGACACCTATGGAGCCTGGACTGTACCTGTATGTCTGGAGGGAACCCATCCAGCACCTCTATCCAACTGGCCTCAGCCAGAAGCACCCCCCACAAATGTCAGAGCTCAGACAGTGGCCTTTCTCAAAATAGACTCTGATAGCAAGTCTCATCAGCCCAAAGATTCTGCCATCTGAACCGTTGAGAACCCCAAGCTGAGCTGACTCATGAAGGACTATCTCTCCCAAAGCAAACCTGTAAAGTCTGGAAGAAGTCATTTATTCAGAGGTGAAGATACCAATGTAAGGAATGAAGAAGGATCACAAAACATCAGGTAAATATGACAGCACCAAGGGAAACTAATGAAACTTTAATGACTGACTCCAAAGAAATGAACATCTATGAACTGACAATGAATTCAGAAGGAAAACTAGAACATTGACACATACATGGAAATTCAGGAACATAATGCAGAATAACCAATCGATTGATGAAAAACTTAAAAGGAAATAAAAAATATCTTGAGACCAACCAAAATGGAAACAAAGCCATACCATACTCATACAACAAAGTATTAAACAAACAAACTAATTAAAATATGGGCACAGGTTATGAAAAGACATTTTTCCAAAGATATTAAAAAAGCCAACAGGTACATGAAAAGGCCCTCAACAGCACTAATCATTAGGGAAATGCAAATCAAAACCACTATGAGATATCATCTCACTGCTGTTACAATGACTGTCATCAAAGGTGGGAATGTAAACTGGTATAGTTACCTTATAAAATAGTATGGAAATTCCTTGAAAAATAGAAAATGGAAATACCATATAATGAAGCAATTCCTCTTCTGATTATATATCTAAAGGAAATGAAATCACTGTCTCAAAGAGATGACTGCACCTCTTTGTTCACTGCAACATTATTTGCAATGGTAACAACAACCTAAATGACCACTGATGGATGAATAAAGAAAATGTAACACACACACACACACACGAACACACACACACACGATATTATTCAGCCATAAAAAGGAAGGCAATCCTGTTATTTGGAATAACATGCATGGACTTTAAGGGTATTAAGCAAAGTGAAATATGTCACATGGAGAAAGACAAAGAGTGTATGATCTCACTTATATGGGGAATCTAACAGAAACAAAGTCATAGAAGCAGAGATCAAACTTTTGGTTATAATAAGTGAAAGAATTGGGTGAAGTTGGTGAAAAAATACAAACTATCAGTTATCAGATAGTGAGCATATAGAGTGCAACATAATGGTCATAGCAATTCTGTATTATGCATAAACAAGTTGCTAAAATTGTAGGTCTTAAAAATTCTCTTCACAGGAGGAAAAACTGTAATTACAAGAGGTAATGGCTGTTAACTACACTTAGAAATTAAAATCACTATGAAGTATAATGATTATTCATAACAGTACTATGAATAATAGCTGGAGATGGAAATAGCTCAAGTAGCTAGCTGCAAAATAGATAAGCACAATGTGGAACAAAAAGGAACATATTACTTATGCACACAGAAATATGGATGATTTTTTTAAAAAATTATGCTGAGTAAAAGAAGCCTGTCAGGGGAGGACATACTATATGATTTCCACAATGTCCTGGAATCTTCAAATATGTTCTTTAATGATCGGGTTGTGAGTGGAACAAGTATATGTATTTGTTAAGACCCTTCAAACTTTATAATTTAGCTCTGTACATTTCAATTTAATTAAATAATACATAAAAAAACAGGATTCACTCTGCGAAAAATGGCGTATAACAGGACTGTAGTAAATAAAGATGCAATATAGTTTTGAATGAATTTCTTAAAAACATGCAAATATGTCTCTCTGTATTTATACACAGAACCATTTACATGCATGAGCATTAATTCAAAACAAGCTATAAAATACAGTGAATTTCAATGCATTCAGTCTCAGAAGGCTATCATGTTTTGATATTTTGATATTTGCTGTTGTTTTGTGCTTTTAGTGAATATTATTATTGTTACCTTTTGTGGTGGTCTGCTGAATCCAAATGGCAAATATATTGGTAGAATTTTCTGTTACAATAACATTTTCCTCAACTTTGTAGTTACATATTAAATTTAGATATTATATACTGGTTTCTTAAAATTACTTTTGTATTTAAAAAAATCAAAACTGAGAGGTGCCTGGGGGGCTCAGTCATTAAGCATCCACCTTCGGTTAGGGTCATGATCCTGGGGTTCCAGGATCGAACCCCCCATCAGGGTCCCTGCTGGGGGGAAGCCTGCTTCTCCCTTTCTAACTCCCCCTGCTTGTGTTCCCTCTCTAGCTGTGTTTCTCTCTGTCAAATTAAAAAAAAAAAATCATTAAATAAATAAATTAGAACTGAATCCAGAATTGTTTTTATATTTTGTGCAAGAAGAGGTCAGTCAACTAAATTTTGCCTGAGGTAATATTTTTATAAGTCTGTGACAGATCTGTTTTTGTTGGTAGGCTGTGTGATTAGCAATATTTTTGAGGTAAGCTGCAGTTCACCCTTGGCCTGATCCCTCTACACCACTTTACCTTTTATACTTAGCTTCCCACCTTTTACATGTGCTTTGGACTCAGAATAATTTTACTTACTATCTCTGATATAGATATGTGGTTGATTTCTCATCAGAAAAAAGGAGACATAAAATTCAAACTAATGCAAATATTAAAAAGTTTATCTTTTCATGTTCTCTTTAAATATTAAGCAAGAATAACAATATAAAACATATTATTGAATGCTTAATCTATTCCCAAAACACTTGTAAGTATTACTTCACCATATATTCCCAGCAAGCATATGAAGGACAAACTATGTTCACTTAGAATCGAGAAGTCCAAAGAAGTAAAACAACTTGCCCAAGTTACACAGCTTAGCAAGTGACAAATTGAAAATCCAAACTCATGCTGTTTGACTCCAGGGACCATATGCTCTTCATTTACATGATATCATCTTTATAACTTCTTATGTTTTAAAAATATTTAAAATCAATGTAAGCATAATGTTCTATTTTCCAAAGCAATGAAATGAAAGTATAGCTAGAAGATGATACAGGCTTTAGCAGTAAAAGCAAAGAATCGCAGATATGTAATCTAGGTGAATATTAAGTATCTCACAATTTAAAATAAATAAAAAATAATGAGTGAGTCTTTCATCTGTAGTCATTCCCTGGTATAGATTTTGGTACTCTTTCACATATTTTGTTTATTTAGCAGATCAAAAATGAACGTAGGGAGGATTGGCAAAATTTCATTAAAAATTAAGGATAAGAATGTGTCTTGAAAGGATGACATCTGTTAGATGTAGAGGAGACAAAAGACTGATATTGCAAAGAAAATGTGTGGTAAACTGTAAGCCAGACATTTCAGTGGTACTGCATTTTCAGAGGCCATGCAAATATGGCAACTCATGCCTCTGGACAAAGCCACAATTTTAAGTCAAATAGGTAGATGAAGTTAATGTTTTGTTTTGTTTTGTTTTGTTTTGTTTTGTTTTTTCTTTAGTCCACTAAACTTTGTTTGCAATCTTCTCACCTTTTCATCCTAGTTGCTTTCCAAAATTACCTTATATAAATTGATACAGTCACTCTTTAGTGCATTAAATAAATGAAATATCTATTTTAACTATTCCTATGGCTGATTTTGCAGAACTTTGGCTTATCAGAGAAAAAAAAAAATAGGACAAGGCTAAACCAAGCTGAATAAGATGATTGACATATAGTTACATCATTTCCCACAATGAAGTTTTAAGAACCTCATGTAATATATACATGCATACACCACATAATCTTTCACAAAATTTTTTACAAAATATAGAAAAAACAAGATCTTTATGTGTTTTACAGAACAAGAAGCAAGCTTACTTCCTGAACATCAGCAAGAAACTATTTTACTTTTTCAAGGCTTTTTTATTACCTCCATCTAGTTAGGGCTTTCAGCAGCTCAACACATCTGAGACTTCCTTATCTCCAAATCATTCACAAGGTTTGATTTCTTTTAAAGAATGAATGTGTTATATGCATGATCATGGCAGTGATTGTCTTTTGATTTGGGATACAAGAAGGCAAAATGTCTGGAAGTAAGGATGGTTAGAGACAAATGCTTGCAATTCCTGACCAGAGGGTGGACGTGCTGATTCATTTTCTCAGCAGAGGGCCAGATGGATAACCATGGCAAAGAAGCAGCTAGACAAGCCTATTTTCAGGGGATGAAGCAGTCTTGGACAGGACTTGGCAATCAGTGTAGGTCAAAGATAATAAGACTGAAGAGCATAGAAACCTAAAATCTCTGGGTTTCAAATACCCTGAGCAATGACTGGGGAGGAAGCCACAACAAAGTACCTTTTTTCATGAGAATTTTTCTCCATGGCAGTGGGAGTACAGACTCAGCATTAGTTTGTTTTGGGAAAATGGAATGATGTGATACAAATATAATTATGATCATTATTTGTCATTAAGGGAAGTGGAATACAGTAGTTTTACATTTTTAAATATAAACTCACTGAAAAGGAGAGAAATAACTTTTCTTTTCTTTCTTTCTATTTTTTAAGATTTTATTTATTTGACAGAAACACAGCTAGAGAGGGAGCAGAAGCAGGGGGAGTGAGAGAGGGAGAAGCAGGCTTCCCACAGGGCAGGGAGCCTGATGTGGGCTTGATCCCAGGACTCCGGGATCATGACCTGAGCCCAGGGCAGAGGCTTAAGGACTGAGCCACCCCACCAGGCACCACAAGAGAAAGAATTTCAGGGTGATTTAAAATCTGAAGCTCCTCTTATTTTCCACCTCTCTTCTTCCACTTAAAGAACTGTTGTCCTGAATGATTTTAATCACTTTAATCACACCCAATACAGACACACACACACACAGAGTTCACTGATGGTAATGCAAAGAAACAAATGCTCACATCAGATATATTCAAATGGTTGTGTAAAGAAATGGGGTAAAGAGAATTCCATTTATGTTTTAAAAAATGTAATCTATGAATTAACAAAGCATTTTCACTTGGCATGTTTCTGGCATGTGTATAAGGAACTATTAAATCAATAAATTAAGATCATAATCTCCATAAGAATTTATATTCTTGGGCAACTGGGTGGCTTAGTTGTTTTACATCTGCCTTCGGCTCAGGTCATGATCCCAGCATCCTTTGATTGAGTCCCACATCAGGTTCCCTGCTCAGTGTGGAGCCTGCTTGTCCCTGTCTAATTCCCCTGCACTTGTGTTCCCTCTCTCACTGTCATTCTCTTCCACAAATAAATAAAATCTTTAAAAAAAATTATAATCTTGTTTTAAAAGATTTTATTTATTTATTTGAAAGAGAGAGAATGAGTGAGAGAGAGCATGAGAGAGGACAAGGTCAGAGGGAGAAGCAGACTCCCCACAGGACTGCAGGGTCATGACCTGAGCTGAAGGCAGTGGTTTAATCAGCTGAGCTACCCAGGCGCCCCAATTTTTTTATAATCTTAATTGGTCTTTCAAAGCTGTGGTTAGTCAGATATATTGTCAAAGTCGGCTAATTTATGAGATTTACCCTAAAGGTAGGAGGATGCGGATTTGCCCCCCTGCCATTCCACCCATCTTAATTGACCTTTTCAGCCATTTCAATATTTCTTTTCCTTACCTTTCCTTCCCTGCCCTCTCCTCCCCTCCCCTTCCCACCTTTATTTTTATTTATTTATTTATTTATTTATTTATTTATTTATTTATTTATTTATATTTATTTATTTTTGGCTTACTGTTATAAAAATGAGCCAAAGATGGTTCTATGTTTTGGTTCCTAGGCATTGATTTCTTCCCAGCAGGCTGAAATCTATTAGTAACAATGACTGCTAGTGCCAAACTCAAATTTTTGCATATCAAATTATTTAAAACACACCCAAACAAGCAGATTTATAGCCACTTAGGCCCTGATTATTTTGCATATTACAAATATGCAAAGATCTGAAGATCTGACAGAAATAAATAAGGTAAACCTCAGACCATAATGATTCCAACTCCCTGCTGCCCATCAGAGATTTCTGATCGGTAGACTCCCTAACCATGGTGCTGAGCAACATCACCTTGACTTGTAAGCCCCTTTTTGATCTCCCTTTCCTCCCCAGGAGTCCCTAAACCCCTTACACCCAATGCTTGTACTTATATTAAAGGGGAAGGAAATATACTGCTGTAAACTAAATTCCATTTCTGATATGATTTTTGTTATATCTGTATACCTATGCACACCAATTTTAAAATAACTCATTAATTCAGTGAAAACTAAAATATTCTCCCACTAATGTGAACACAAGATAAGTTTCACTTATAGACTTTTTTTTTAATTATTTCCATGTTATTTTATGAATGGAAATGGAAACAATCAATATTTGCATTTTCTGGACAATTAGTATGTGCCATAAAATGGAGAAATTAATAAGAAAGAGAGAAAAATATAAGAATTTGTGATTGCTGATAAAATAATTAAATTATGAGATTAGTCTGCTTCCTTTTTTGCTAGCAAACACCATATTCAACTTTCAAGTAATTTTGAGAATTTAATGTTACTCCTTTAGCTTGTGAAATCTGTTTTTTCAAAACATTGTCAATTTTTGTCTTCATCCTACTTGCATTATGTGCACCTTTTTACACATTTTTACATTTTATTCTGTAGTTACTAAGTGTAGTGTATAGTGAATTTAATTCTTCAGATTTGTTTTCTGTAATAGACTTTTGCCTATGAAGAAGGCATGTCTTATCCATTTGTTTATATAATATTCTGTACAATTTATATCACACAGTAAGCTCTAATTACATGAATGTAAAATATCATATTTACCTATATATACATATAAATATATATTTATATATGTAATATATATTTTATATATCATACATGCAAGTATGTGTATACCAAGAATAAGAGCTCCTTTAAATAATATCAGTCCTAACATGTCATTGAAACTGCTAACATGTCACATTTATGCAAGCCATTATCATGTCTAGCATAAGTCAAGCTCTTTCATTATGATCTTTCAAAATTTGTTCTAAGTCAACTAGAGTGTGGAAGCTAAACCTGGCTGGAAAGATAATATTTTATAGAGATATAAATGACAAGATGCTTTGTACATAATAGAAAACATTTAGAAAGCAGTGAATTGTTTCTAATGTTTTCTTCAATTTTTTAAATATAAAACTTTAGATTGTGCCAGAAGTTCATTTATGTCAAAAATAACAGACTATATATAATCCAAGCTAATTGATGGTTTCACTGTTTCTTCTACGCTAAAAAAATGATATAAGACTTTTGAAAAAAATTAGTAGGGTATAAAAGGAGATAATACTGTAGATGAGATAGAGTAACTTAGGCTTCTCTCTCTTTTCCTAGTTCATTGTTCCATATAAGCCACATAGTAGGCTTAAAATCAACTCTGGATTGAATATAAACCAGTAACATCATAATATATATTACAGGACTACTGGCTGACCCCTAGATATCAGAAAATTGGCTAGCATTTGGCTGATCAAATAGACATCAAGCTTAAAAACTGACAAACGACTAAGAGCTGCATTCATGTACAAGATGGAAGATGCTATAAACATATTATTTGTTAGGAAACAGTGTTGGATTGTGCTAGACTCCTTCAATTAAATATGAAGTAGAAAGAGATGTAAGCATAATTCTTGTGCATCTTAAAATTTCACTTTTATTTTGCTGACCTTGCTCTAGTAGTCATGTTGGTACTGAGAGGGGAAAAAAAAAAAAAAAATTGACAAGAGAAACTCAGGAACCCTGGCAGTGACATTTTGAGCTGACACATCTGCTCAGAATTTTCAACATCTTATTATATGAGAGAAATTTAAATATCCTCTATTTTAGCCATTATTATGTGGGGTTTTTTTATTACACATAATAATAAAAATTCCTGAGGAGGTATGTATGTGAATGTGTTGTTGATTTATACATAATATGTTACATGTATATACGCAGTCATGTCTATATATGACTATAGTAACATGAAAAATACTAAAAGATGTATTTTCAGTTGATGGCACAGATTACCTTGGAATGGTATAGGGATGATATCAAATGGAAAGACTTTCACAGTGGACATGATATAGGATGCAAATATTTAAAAAGGTTATAACCAAGTGGTAATGGGAGGGAAGGCTAAGTGAATACTAGCAAGCATATTGAGCAGGGGAGCAGATGGCAAAGATGTAAGATAGATTTTCCAGGGGCTGAAAGAAATGCAAAACCAATGGAATAGGTCATCAGGTTGTCACCACATATACTGAAACAAAACTGAGACATTTCTAAAGTTCACTCGCTTCATAAGTTTCTTCAAATATCGCCATGGTGTTCAGCATTTGCAAATAAGACCCAAAGGAGAATGCCATCTTCCTGGAGTTTTACATGCTCATTTCCTTACCCCCAAGATAAATTCTAGAAAATTGCCAATATTTATGGAGGTGATAAGCTCTTGAGAATTTATACTGATCCTAAGTGGGGTATTTCTTTGCTTAATAAAATACTATTCTAACTTGTAAGAAAGCAATAAAGAAAGGAAGAAGGAAAGAAGAAGGGAAGGAAGGAAACAAAAAAGAGAGGAATAAAGGAAAGAAGGTTGTGAAGTTGTCATTATGCTGAAAACACTTAAAAATAATTCAGTTGCTATAATTTGGAATAATGATGCTTTCAGCTTGAATGTTCAGTTTAGCCTTAGTAAATACAGATACTCCACAAACCCCACCCCAGTGCAGTTCTACCAATTTAAAATGATAAAGGCCAGGGATACTATTAAATGCATTGACTTTCATTTTTACTTACAATTCTATGAATAGACTTTAAAATTGACAAGTAAATAGGGATAAAGTTACCTCCTACAAGAAAATGCACAGAGAAAATGGAAAAGTCAATAGAAAACTGAAAACGGCTTTTATAACATCTCAGTCACCCTGCACGGTTACTTACCCTTAGAACATTTGCTAATTCACATAAATTATCTTTGAAATATTCCAGCCACTGAAATAAAATGAAAATAGCTACTAGCTTTATTTGCATGGCATGGCTTGGGTTTTTTTGAGTATGCAAATTAACAACAGAAAAAACAAAAACAACTTGATAGTGTAACTTAGCTGATAGCAAAAACTCTTACTCAAATCTTAATCTCTGAACTCCATTCAGAGTGGTTTTGGATCTTTGTATACAAAAGTCTTTTTTATACACAAAGTTTCAAGTAAGTAAGATGCAAATTCTATGAATTTCTTAGTCACTAATTTGGACACCAGTTACTGTATAGAAGCTTAGGGACATTGAGTTACGAAATAAGGCAAAGTTTACACATAATATTGTGTGGACATTTACTGCTCTTCATTTTTGAAAAGGAATATCTGTTTAAGTTGTGATTGGAAAAAAGATCATCCAGTGTACTCCACACAGTTTTCTCTACTTACATATCCTTCTCATTTGTTCTTAGGTAGGTTGCTACTCTTTGGATGAGTACTGTTTGAAGTATAGTTGAAGTCATGTTAAACTTGAAAAATGCATTTTATAACCTATATGCTTTTTTATTTACCATAACTGCTGAACAAAGTGAACAGCTATTTTTAATAAGTAATAGCTTTGGTACTTATGAGATGATATGTATCCCTTTGTGTTACTTCCATCACCCCCAGGACAGAAGAGTTCCATTTATTAGTAGTTGAGTCTCTGTATGATGCAGAGTCTTCCTGTACATCTTATTTTTTTTTAAGATTTTATTTATTTATTTATTTGACAGAGAGAAACACAGCTAGAGAGAGAACACAAGGGGGAGTGAGAGAGGGAGAAGCAGGCTTCCAGCCAAGCAGGGAGCCTGATGCAGGGCTTGATTGGGGGACTCCAGGATCATGACCTGAGCCGAAGAAGACTCCCAATGACTGAGCCACTTGGGCTCCCCTCTTCTTGTACATCTTAGACAGCATTTTGCTTTATTTTATTTTCTCTTTTTTTTTACATTTATTTATTTATTTGAGAAGGGCGGGAGGTGCAGAGGGAGAGGGAAAGAGAATTTCAAGCAGATTTTTCGCTGAGTGCAGAGCTCCCCCCAGGCTGGATCTCAGGACTCTGAAATCATGACCTAAGGTGAAATCAACAGTCCGTTGCTCAACTGAATTGAGCCATCCAGGCACACCAATTTTACTTTATTTTCTATTTGGAAACTCATTTAATGTTGATTATAAGGAAAGCATGGTTTATTTCTTTATTTCTTTTTTATTTTTATGGCTTTATTTTTAATCCTGTTTTGTTAATATGAGCCTCCAAAGAAGAATTTTTAAGCTTTTAAAAAATTATATAGCCCAGAGCGTTTTTTTTTAAATTTATTTTTTATTTTTCTAGTGTTCCAAGATTCATTGTTTATGCACCATACCCAGGCTCCATTGCTAATTCACATAAATTATCTTTGAAATATCCCATCCAGTGAAATAAAATGAAAATAGCTGCTAGCTTTATTTGCATGGCATGGCTTGGGTTTCTTTGAGTATGCAAAATAACAACAGAAAAAAAAAAAACAAAACTTGATAGTGTAAGGTTTCAATACCCACTACCAGGCTCACCCATCCCCCCACCTCCCTTCCAAAACCCTCAGTTTGTTTCTCAGAGTCCACAGTCTCTCATGGTTCCTCTTCCCCTCTGATTTACCCCAATTCACTTTTCCTTTCCTTCTCCTAATGTCCTCCATGTTATTCCTTATGCTCCACAAGTAAGTGAAACCACATGACACTTGACTTTCTCTGTTTGGCTTATTTCACTCAGCATAATCTCCTCCAGTCCCGTCCATGTCTTAGTCCTTTAGAACTTAATTGTTGCTCATCTTGATCTAAGATGATATTTAGTGAACTCATAGATGGTAATAGTGCAACTAGACAAAGTACCCATGCGGCCTGCTTCAGAGATATGCAGGGAGTTAATGCTGTGTATAGGACGAGCAGTGAGTTCATGAGGTCCTGTTACTAATTATAAAATGTTTTTAAACCAATAGCCTTTGCTTTCTATATCTGTAAATTGGTACTGTAATGCTAGCTATAATTTACAGTTTTACTATGAATAATATTTTGGATGATATATGTAAAAATTTCTGATATTTAAAAGTCCTTTATAAATTCTAGCAATGATCTTTATTAATGTTTTCATTTGTATTCATAGTCATTACATTTTTGGACAATAATTTGACACTGGTCATTCTTTCTCTCATATAGACTTCCATATGTTTTAATAATATCAATAATCTTAACCATTAATAATCAATTAATCAATGCACTTTATGCTAAGTATCTAGATTTAGGGATGTTTAAATCAGCAGAGTAAAGTTGATGGGAATCTTTTTTGACTGTAGATTTTTTTGTTGTTGTTACCACTGTTACTGAAAGCCAAACTGTATCTGCTGTGTGGTCTGTGAACTACAACATGATTTGCTATCATTTTTTATGAATCCAAGATAAAATCATATGCAATCATATGTATAAATTTTGCAGTGAGACTAAAATTCTGTTATTAATTTTAAGACAACCATACTGAGTTATTTCTTTCTTGAAGGGATTAAAAAAAATGAGTGACTTAATTCAGGCCATGCATTTATTGATCTTATACTATGTAACACATTCTGCTGCTACTTGCAAAATTTTAAGTCCTACAAGGACCACTGTGCTAACTTGTGTGTATGAAAGTAAGTCCTGTTTCTGATGTGCTCTTATCATCTTATCTATGAATGTCACAATGCTTTATTTCAGTATTCTCATTTTTAAAAACTGCTGATATCAGTGAAAGGAGTTAAGCTCTTGACTACTTCTAAGTAACAAGTTAGCCATAGATGCTGGCGAAAGACGCAGAACTTCTGGGTAGGGAAACCAGAACCCTGTTACATAGAGCACCACAGTTGCAGGAATGCCCTGGCTGCATGGTTCCCTTTGCTCCACACGGCTGTGGATGTAAAACAGAGGCGTCTACTTTGTGAAGGCTTTGCTTCAAAACAGAGAAACTCTAAATGCATGGAATCAGAATCTTTTATGTTAGACTGCTTTAGTAAATCTACCCTTTAGCCCAAACAGAGATCCTACTTCTACCTTCCTAGGCTCTTTGGCAGGCTAATATCCATGAAAAGATAGTCCAGAACAAAGGACAATCAGTGTTTGCACTCCCAAGCCCTGAAAGTACATGAGAGACTATGTTAGAATTGTCATCCAAAAGAGTATAACCCAAATTTCAAAATAAACATCATAATATTATCTGAATTTGAGCTCTGTTTCTGTTTGGATATAATAATTTATGCTGCTATCATGGGTAATCCCAAAATTCTCATTTAAATTACTCCGTCCAAAAAAGGGTTTATAGAAGGTTCCATCTTGATACGTGCTGTAGTATCACCTACACAGGAAGAGTGGAAAGCAAGTAATTTGCTGGTTCACAAAGCTTCTGGTGGACTTGACATATATTACTTTCACACACTTTTCTTTTGCCACGGCAAGTCACACGGTTGCATTTAACTTCCTATGGGAGAAAGATACCATCTTACCATATATGTGGAAGATGGCTAGCCTTAATGATAAGTCTACATGTGCATGGAAGGAAGAGAGAATTCTTGTATTTGAAATCAGACCCAGTGATGATCATACTTACTTCCAATTGTATTTTGTAGATGGTGTTGCTGCTTTCATGCATAATCAATAGAAGAAGAGGAATAAAAGGCAATTTCTGTTAGGGAGCAAAGACTCTCTTCCTTAAGATGAGAAAATTCTGACTTCCTTGCCAATCTCTTGCTCTTTCCTTAGTGCCACAGAACCAAAACTGCCTGCCGTACTAATGTGTAAACACTGCAAGATAGCCAGCGCTCCAGAATAAATATACCATAATAAATGTCATTCTATTATTATTCAGCTATGGTGACATATTTCAGTTTGTTTTTACTCTACTGCTCTACTCACTCTACTGCCTAACCCTCATTCCACCTACCTTGAAGAAGTCTTTGGAAATAGTATTAGAAACTGTAGGACCAGTCTGAGTTCCAGACATTGACTTGAATCAATTTGCAAGGGCATTAGATAAGCAGGGGTCTTGTCTTTGTTATCATATTATAATATAATGAACAACAATATAATTAAATACTTGAAACAATTTTTCTTAAAAATATAAACAGATAAAATAGAATAAAAATGAAGAGTGGGAAAACATAACGATCATTACTAATCTGATGAAATACCTCAGACACTCAGACACACATTTTATTCAATTGAAAATTTTCAGAATTGCTAAATACCTATAGTAAGAAGAGAAGTTAGACCTATCTGTGACAGAATAAAGTGTCCTTGAGATATTAAGTGCATAATTAAAAATGCATTTTCGTTGATAAATTGTAGAATTTTACATATTAAAACTGTCCTTATTACTTTATTTACGTTTTAGGCAAACTCTAGCTTATATACAAAATAAAATCATTACACAAATTATGGAATATATTTTTAGTGAGGAATAGTTTTTTTTTAATTATTAACTTTTGAAAGAATAATAAAGTCCACAATATTAAAACATTTTGCATGAGGATGCAATAGTGAAAAATAAACACATTTTACATTATCATTAAGTATACCAAGGGATTATAATCTCCATAGAAAGTAGAAGTATTGGTGATGCTCGGGTGGCTCAGTTTGGCAGGAAACCTGCTTCTCCCTCTCTTACTCCCCCTGCTTGTGTTCCCTCTCTGGCTGTGTTTCTCTCTGTCAAATAAAATAAAATCTTAAATATATATATATATATATATATATATATATACACACACACACATACATATATATATATATCAAAAAAAAGAAAGTAAAAGTATTTATAAATATACTGAAATCATTAAAGAATAACTCAACTTCTGTGAAGTTATAACAACCAATGCTATTATTCTAAAGCAAGCATTGGTAGCCATATCATCTGTTCTGGGCCTCTTCCTACCTATCCTTTCTTCTTGCACATCTTCCTTGCCTCATACTATTTTCAGTCCCATGTTTTTTCTTTCCCTTCTTCCCCCCTCCCTCCTGGCTCCCTCTCCCCCTTCCTCCTCCTTTTTTCCTTCATTCTTTCTTCATGATCTTATCTTCAGCTGCTATTGCAGCACTTCTACCGTATTAGTTTTTCATTGCTGCTCTAAACAAATATCACAGACTTAGTTGCTTAAAACAGTAAAGATCATCTCACAATTCTAGAGGTTAGAAGGTGAAACAGATTTCATGGGGCTGAAATCAAGGTGTTAGTAGGACTCCATTGCTTCTAGAGGCTCTACATGAGAATATGTCTCCTCGCATTTCCTAGCATCTAGAGATTACCCATGGTCATTGGTTTGTGGCCACTAGCCAGTAATTACTTCACTCCAACCTCTGCTTCTAGTTACTTCACCTTCTTTTCTGATTCTCATTCTCTTACATTCTTGTTCACTTGTAAGAATTCTTGTGAGTTCACTGGGCCTACTTGGAAAATATAGAATAATCTTTACCTATCAGTATTTTAAACTAATCATATATACACAATTCCTTTTATTATATTCATAGATTGTGGGAATTAAGGGACAGATGTCTTTGGTAGGCCATTATTCTGCATACTATAGCTGACAAAGTGCCTGTATTAGTCCGAGTTCTCCAGAAAAATGGAATCAATGGGATGTGTGTGTGTAGGGTGGGGTGGAGGGTTGATTGTAAGGAATTGGCTCATGCAATTGTAGAGGCTTGGTGAGCCCAAAATCTGCAGAATAGTCTTACAGGCAGGAGTTACATTTCAAGCCCAAGGGCACTCTGAGGAAGCCAGTCTTCATTCTCCTAAGGCCTCAACTGTTTGGATGAGACCTACCCACCTTATGGAGGGTTAAGTTGCTTCCTCAAAGACCACCGATTTAAATGTAAATCTCATCCAAGAACAGCTTCACAGAACATCTAGGATAATGTTTGACTAAATATCTGGCGCTGTGGTTCAGCCAAATTGACACATAAAATTCACCATCATAGTACCTTTCCCCAGAGTTATTTCTGCATATCCTCAAGATATGCCATGCGTGTACTCTAAGCAAGTCTCTTAGGTTACTATATGCAGGCTTACAACCATGATCTCCTTCTATGCTAACACTTATAGGAGAAGTAGGCGGACAGCCTATGACTGGCACAAAGATAAGCCATTACTTTGGAATGACATTATCTCTCATTGGGTCTTACTACTATTGTTGTATCAAAGCCTGTGAGGTGACCCCAAGTCATGGTGTTTTCCTGAGTGCTTTCAGCACTAAATCTGTATTGTGTTATTTACACAAGAAGGGACAAACCTCTATTCTGCCATTTACAGACATGTATCAAAGTAGTTGATGTCACAATATCTTACAGAGTGTTAATTGAAAAACAGCCATTTCATTTTTTACTTGTGCCTCTCTTTCCCTAATAGGACTCAGATAGAAGTCCATGGGTGGTTAGGCTCAAAGACAAATATGAGTGATGAACATCATGCTGTACTCAGAATTGCTTCTCTTGGCTGATAATGAAAGCTTTTTTTACTAAGCCAAGCTTGACTGCCTGACTTTTCCTTTATGATGAGCGCTCTCTCAGGATGCTTCTCAGGGGATTACTACAATAGAGTTCTGGAACAGGCTGCTAGACACATAGAGACATGTCTGAATCTCACATCTAGACAGAATGTTGACTAAAGCTATGACATCTCCCTCCTCTCAGCTCCTTGTAGGTTTCCAAAAAACTGATTTTGTCCTCTGACAGACCTTTCTAAATTGTAAGATAAATAGTTTTTTAATCATAGTGTTTTATAAAAATAAAAGTGATTCTTGCGTTATTATTTGGTAATACAGAAGAGCAAAGGTAGATGAAGAGATGTGAAGTACATGTGTTCTTAGAATTAAAAAAGAAGTTGGTCAGGATGAAAAACAAGGATCTGTTTATTTTGTGGCTGTCATTTCTGATTCTCCATTTTATTTAATGTGAAGTTTCTTAAAAAGAAATTAAAAAGAGGGGCACCTGGGTGGTTCAGTCTTTATGCATCAACCTTTGGCTAAGGTCATGGTCCCGGTGTCCCAGGGTAGAGCCCTGCATTAGGCTCCCTGCTGTGGGGGGTGGTGGGAGCCTGCTTTCCCTCTCTCACTCCCCCTGCTTGTGTTCCCTCTATTACTGTGTTTCTCTCTGCTAAATAAATAAATGAAATCTTAAAAAAAAAAAAATAAAAGAAAAGAAATAAAAAAGAAGAGGAGGGGATGGAGACAGTTGAGTTTGGAAATCTGAAAAAGAAAAGATTGATTTCAATGTATAGGGGAGCCTGGGTGTCCCATTCGATTAAGCATCCAACTCTTGATTTTGGCTCAGATTGTGATCTCAGCGTTGTGAGAGTGAGCCTAGCATTGAGGTCCAAGCTCAGTGGGGAGTCTGCATGAAATTCTCTCTCTCCCTCTACTTCTGCTCCCCTCATACTCTCTCTGTCTCAGATAAATAAACATTTTTTTTTTTAAGAAGGGGGAGTATATAAATGTTTTGGGTGAAGAAACAATGACTTTTTAAAAAGATTTTATTTATTTATTTGAGAGAAAGCAAGATCAAGAGAGGGAACACAAGCAGCAGGAGTCGAAGAGGGAGAAGCAGGATATCCGCTAAGCAGGGAGATCAGTGCTAAGGCTGCATTCCAGGACCCTGGATCAGGACCTGGGCAGAAGGCAGACACTTAATGACTAAGTCACTTAGGCACATGAAGAAATGATGACTTTGATATCAAGGGACGCATGTGAGGTTGCCTTACATTTATCTTTGTGAAAGTACATCTATGGGAAGCACTGTATGCTATCAATAATTAATTGTCAATTGGAAGGATTTCAGACTTGTTGCTTGCAAGCAATTCATAGTAAAACAATGAAATGTTTCTTAGGTAGTCCTAGGCAAATTAAACTGTTTGCCAGTTTCCTATTTTAAAAACACTGCAGAATAGAAAGCAATTAGCCTTTCTTAGTATGTATGCTCATCCTCTCACTTAATGATTTCACATTATTGATAAATTGCCTTATTGATAAACTGCTCCATTTTATTAACCTTGAATTGGGCAAATAAGAAGATGTAATTGCTGCAAGCACTTTTATTTGCCATAGTTTTCTCAAAGGCTCATCTTCCTATACCCTGAGAAATACCTAATTAGCTCTTATTTAATTTGAACACATGCAGAATATAAATAGAATAAATTACTACTCATTGAAACTCAAATATTTCCAATTATTCATTTGATAAAATATAAAGAGTTTTTAAAACTGTTTTATGTAAGCACAAGAATATATGAATCTAGGACCCACAATTTGTAAATCATATTATCAACAATAAGCTGCTGATTCACTGCAAGCCTCATTTATGTGATAAGTCAGAATATTGTATAGATGACTAAACAAAGCTTATGCTACCTAGGGTTACCAAAGAAGATAGAATTTACTTGCTGATTTGTCTGGTTTTTATATAATGACAGAAAACTCTATGTGGGTGCAACAGAACAATCTGTCATGTGTTATAATGGATAAACGAAGTGAAAATAAACCATTGTACATATCTGCCTACATCAGAGAGATAAACTTGGAAAAGGATCATGATCTCAGGGTGTCTGGGTGGCTTCATTGGTTTAAGTGTTTGCCTTTGGCTTGGGTCATGGTCCCAAGGTTCTGGGATGGAACACTGCATCAGCAGGGAGCCTGCTTCTCCCTCTCTCTCTGCCTGCCACTCCCCCTGCTTCTGCTCTCTCTCTCTGTCAGGTAAAGAAATAAAATATTCATTAAAATAAATAAATAAAATTATTATCTCAAACATAAAACAGCCGGGTTCAAGATGTGCTCTGCCCTCTCCTGAATAAATTCCTTCCTTTTCAGAGGCTCATTCCTGATTTTAAAATGTAGATAATAATATAGCATTCTCTTGATGGCGTTTGTATTAATCCGCTCAGGCTGTCATGAGAGAATACAGCAGCCTGGGTGACTTAAACACAGAAATTTATTTTTCATAATCTGGAGCCTGGAAGTCCAAGATCAGGGTGTCAGTTGGTCTGGTTTCTGGTGAAACCTGTCTTCTGGATGGCAGCTGACCACCTTCTTGCTCACTGTACTCTAATATGACCTTTCTTCTTTTGTGTACATGATTTCTGGTGTCTCTTCCACTTATACCAACACTAGCTTATTTGATTAGAGCCCCACCCCTATGGCTTCATTAAACCTTACTTTCCCCCTTAAAGGCCCTCCAAATGTAGTCAAATAGGGGTTAAAACTTCAGTTAGTGAATGTTAGGGGGATACAATGCATACAACAATAGTACTATTGTAATCAGGAAATGTTATACATGGAAAGTCCTTATTGCACAGTAAAAACTCGAGTGTTATCTATCATATTTTATTGTCAGTGCCTTGGAGTAACTCTTGATCTATCTGATCTGGATTCATTACCTGGTAGATTGGTGGTTGTAGTAGCCATTGTACCTCTCACCTTCTCACCTTCTCTGGTTCTCCTCAATTATTCAGGTTTGTTTCTGAGAGGATTAGCAACATTTCAATCTTTTTTCTGAGATGATGTTATGGTACCTCTCTCTCAGAATATTCAAATCAATTCACCTCCATTCCCCAAATCTTATGCTTTTGCAGAAATGAAAATATCACAAAAACAAAACAAAAAAGGAAAAAAAAAGCAAAGATTTGTTATGTTGTCTATGGCACACACACACACACACACACACACACACAAACCACACAAACACAAATTCACTAATTATGGCTGACAGTCTACAGGCTAAATATGCATATCCAAAAAATAGAAGCCAAATTTGCAATAGGGAGGAATTTGGGGGTTTCATATTTATTTTTTCCTAGCTTTTTTTTTTTTAAGATTTATTTATTTGACAGAGAGAAACACAGCCAGAGAGGGAACACAAGCAGGGGGAGTAAGAGAGGGAGAAGCAGGCTTCCCGCCGAGCAGGGAGCTACTCGATCCCAGGTCTTCGGGATCATGACCTGAGCCGAAGGCAGTCGCTTAACCAACTGAGCCACCCAGGCACCCCTATTTTTTCCTAGCTTTTATAGACAGTTGGCCCTACATACTTTTCTAAAAATTTTTTTAGCCCTGGACTATTTTTATTGTTCATTAAGAATACTAATTAGATACCATCCTTGATTTTAAATCACTTTATGCAAATGTTGTCTACACATGTAATTTATTAATAAACAATATGTGTTTAATTTTCAGTTACATTAATATTTTACACCTAAAATTGCAGTTATAGCAAGTTTACTGAAAAGACTTTCTGGTTAGAATTTAAATGAAGGAACAAAGAAAGTCATTTAGCATGTTGATTTTAGAAAGCTTCAAAAAGGATTATATTTTTAGACTAGATACGAAAGTGTGGAAAACAAGTTCTATGTTTAGAAAAACATCTCCTAATCACTACTGTATTTTACTTCAAAACTTCCAATGTAATGTTTTTATTTACTCATTAAAAAAAAGCAAATTTTATACCATGCTCATGCCAATAAAATAATGATATTTACATAAAAATTAATACTTCAGATAAGATCAGTTATATTTTCATCTATTTTAAAGATAAAGCACTGAAGTCTTAAGAATTTAATCTTAATATAAATACTTCAAATAACTAGTTCATTCTTGGGAATTATTATAAATTTAAAAATGTAACCTATTGATAATATCACTTTGTATTTGTATAGTTCTCCAAAATTTCAGTGTTTATGTCTGATCACTAATTATTGTAGTAAAGAATGATTTTTTAAAAAATATTTTATTTATTTATTGAGAGAGAGAGAGAGTGAGAGAGAGCGTGAGGGGAGAAGGTCAAAGGGAGAAGCAGACTCCCTGCGGAGCTGGGAGCCCCATGTAGGACTCGATCCCGGGACTCCAGGATCATGACTGAGCTGAAGGCAGTGGCTTAACCAACTGTGCCACCCAGGTGCCCCTGTAGTAATTCAGACCAAGACTCTAAGCCTGAGTTTCCTCAATTCCTTTAACACTGTTCTTCTATGTGTCTTATATTGCAAAGTGTGGTGGAAGGTATGAACAAATGATTATAAAAACAATTTGATAAGCTTTTTAAACTTCCAAGTATTTTTATACATTTCTTAATTAGGAAATGATACTATCAATATGATATTTGATAAAAATGATATTTGATATTCATCTTCCATGAGAAACATCAATGAAGATCAAAAACTTAGTGTTCTTCAAAGAAACAGGACTTGTAGGCAGTATATATTTTTTTTCTCTCATAGGCTCATCTTTTTATATCCTCAGAAATACCTAATAAGCTTTTATTTAATATGAACACACACAGAATATAAATGGATAGAGAGAGAAAGTGAGAGTGTGTGAGAGTGTTTTATGCTTTATTATAAGAATTGGCTCACAGTTATGGAGGGCAAGAAGTCACACAGTCCGCCATTTGTAAACTGGAGAATCAGGAAAGCTGGTGATATAACTCACTGTGAGTTCAAAGGCCTGAGAACCAGGGGGCCGATTATGTAAGTCCCAGAGTAAGAAGTCCTGAAAACCACTGGCTCTTCTCTCTGAGAGCAAAGGGAAATAGATGTCCCAGCTCAAGAAACGAGAAAATTTGTCCTTTTTTGTTTGTTTGTTTGTTTTTGTTTCACTCAGGCCCTCAAAGGATTGGTGGATGCCCACTGACATTAGTGAGGGTAAGTCCCTTAACTCTGTCTATTGATCCAAGTGCTAATCTCTTTCAGAAACATCCTCACATACCCCAGAAATAATATTTTACCAGGTATCTGGACATCCCTTAGGCCAATCAAGTTGATACTTGAATTAATCATCATACTCAGCTAATTCAAGATTTTAGAGATGAGTGGAACTTAGAGATCTTTTATTAGGCCAGCAAATTATAATAGTAAATATGTGTGATTGTGCTCTTCCTATGTGCTAGTCAGTGCTTTAAGTGCTTTGCATGTTTTCTTAACATGCTAGGAGATGAGTGTTCTTAGTCAAGGACACCCAGCTATTAATCATGGAGCTTGGATCTGCAGTGAATGAGTGGGTCTCCACAATGGGAAGTCTTGATCATGGTGTTTTACTGACTAGACTACTGTGTTATATTTATATACATGTTCTAGGCAAAGGGCCCTTTTAGGCACTGTAGTAGATGCAAAATGAATAAGCTTTAGCACCTTTCACAAGATATGGCTTATAAGCATTTAATTACAGAACCAGGTAAAAGGATTGAGCACTGATCAAGGTTCTTATTTCTTTGGAGACCTAGAAGAAAATTTCTGACTGGATGATAGGAAATGTTTATGTGAGGAAATTTATATATTAGCTGGCTCTTGAAAAATATATTGGATTTCATGGTTGACTTGGTTATTTCTTCCAATTTATTACTCTGTTCTCTATAATAGAATTGTATACCTATATCCTTTAATATATGACTTGGCAATATCTCCCTTTATAGTCTAGAGTACATGCAGTATATCAACCTACCCCAGTGACATCAGGCTTGGTTACATGTTTCACTTGGGCCCTGGAATGCTTCTTAATATTATATGAACTAGTGTGATTATTTTGGCCTCTTGGACTTCTGCTGTCACCATGAGAAAAGGCTGCCTAATTAGTTACTGATCCCCAAAAGAAAAGTGGGCCAGTCCTGAACCCAGCCTGTAGCCTGCTACCAAATCTAACTGAAATACAAATAGTGTGTTTTTTTGCACGAAGCTACTGAGAATTTGAAGTTGATGTTATGTAGCAAAAGTTAAGTAACAGATATTTTAACAGATAAGGAGGTAAAAGAGAGGCAAAGACTCTAGGCTGAAGGGTATAATATATTCAAAGATACAGAGTTCCCAAAAGGTGGAGTGAGTAAATGCTGAATGCAGTATCAAAGGACTGAAATAATTTTTTTGTAGAAAGTAGAAGAGTTGATGAAGTGGCATTATTCCATCAAGTGTGAGATCCATCAGAGTACAGTGTTATTTACTTTATTACTCTGTATCTCTGATACCTAGAGAAGTGCCTCTAACACAATAAGCATTTTTTTTTATAAAAGATTTTATTTATTTATTTGACAGAGAGAAACACAGCCAGAGAGGGAACACAAGCAGGGGGACTGAGAGAGGGAGAAGCAGGCTTCCCACCAAGCAGGGAGCCCGATGTGGGACTCGATCCTGGGTCTCTGGGATCGTGACCTGAGCCGAAAGCAGCCGCTTAACCAGCTGAGCTACTCAGGCGCCCCACAATAAGCATTTAAAAAAAATATATCTGTTGATGGATTGGATGACCTAAATACAATTAAGGATTTTTTTTTTCCTAACTGAAATCTGGAGGCTGTCAAATGTTTTTCAAAAGAAGAATTTCATAAATCATACCAGGTTAATGGGTTGTTTTTTTTGTTTTTTTTTTTTTTTTTTAAGGGAAGGGAGTCAGCATAAAGGTGGTGTTCAGTGCCCTGTAATACTTTTGTTTTCATGTGGAAGGACCTCTAACAGAGTAGCACTTCCCGGACTAACTCTTTTCTCAGGGGGAAGAATGGATTAGAGTGGCAAGAAGTTGAAGGTAAATGAACTAATTTGGACTCTTCTTTGTCTAAAGTGGAAGTAAGCATGACAAATAAGCAGGACCAATACTGTGGCAATATTTATTTATACGTAATCATCACAATGATAGGGGAAGTCATGAAAGATGATCATTTAAGAAGAGTTTATCCCAGGAAGGGATATGACTATGACTGTGTTGGGAAAATATCTGTATTTAGGGATGGGTAAGGAAAAAGAGAGAGAGAGAGAGAGAGAGAGAGAGAGAGAGAGAGAGAGAGAGAGAGAGAGAGTTTGATGGAGATAGAGTAGGGATTTTGAAGAGACACCAAAAAACCAGAAGGAAGGAACTTAGCATCTATTGAGGACTAAAAATAATGTTTTCAAGCATTTTCTACATTATCTCATTTCATCCTCAAAACCCTGTAAGAAAAACATTACTATCATCATTTTACTGTTGAGTGAACTAAAACTTGGCAAGGTTAAGAAAACTGGCTAGGGTCCCAAAGCCAGGAAGGGCAAAGCTGGGATTCAAACACCAGTTTCTCTGACTCCAAAACCCATGCTCTTTCTTCTGCCTCATGCTGCTTCCCTCACCAAAGGAGTTCACTATAATCAGAGCCAACAAAAAATTAACTGCCAGAGAGGGTGCAAGGCCAAATGCTGGGGAAAGCATTAATAGAATACAGACTAATTTGAGATCAACTAGTGCTCCTATTATTTTGCAGATGGGGAAAGGGAAGTTAAATGATTTTCCCATAATCATGCAGTTGACTAGCTTCAGAACCAGAAAGAGTCCCCAGGTTTCCTGATAGCTAGTGCAGTAACACTGTCCAGGAGCACATTCTGCCTCGTGTATGTTCTGTGAATTACAATATATTTGATGATGACTATAGTCTTAATTGAGTGTTGTAGACTCATGGGCATATCTGCATCATCTCCCCTCCTAGTTCATCTTGCATTTTATTGTAGTTTTTGTTTATCCATTGAATTAAGAATATTGTATACAATGAAGAATCAAGAATAGGTAGTACAAGAAAAACATGAATTTCACTGGCAAGTTTAACAAAATCTTGGATTTGATCTTCTAATTTATGCTCACCTGACCAACAGTAAGTATTAATAAGTATTATTAATAAGTATTATTAATTATTAAGTATTATTAATTAATAATAAGTGAAATAAGTTTTTCTCCAGTATTATATGCTATTAGTGCTCAATTTGACCACAAATATGCTACAAATATAATCACTCTTTCAATGCTAATAGCTTTGAGGATAATAAAAAAAAAGTATTTGAATAGATGAAGATGTATAATGGTGGTGCAGAGAAATGCGAAGAGATTCCCTTATAGGGATCTATAAGAGATGGGTCACAGAAGGCCACTCTGAGTTCTGTGTGATTAAAAAGAGCCAGTCATGAGAAGATTCCCAGGCATATATAACAGCAGGGAGAAAACACTCCAAGGTGGAATGTTATAATCACATTTGAGTAATAGAGGACACTTGTCATAGAGATGAGACTTCTCTGGAAGAAAATTTTGGAGAGAAATTGCTTGGGCTTTGGTTTGCTAGCTTGTTTTCTTCAGAAAGGGAGCCTATGTTATTCTTAGAGACCAGATTAAATGCATTCATACCCTTTCCCACCTTTATCAAGATGATGAAAATGATTGTTCAGCTCTTGGCAGGTGGCATTTTTCCAAGAATAGGATTTTAAGTCCATCATTGCCTATGGTCCTCTGACTTTTCATCCCACACCCACATGACCAATATCCACAGATTAGGAAAAATAAATTATGGCCATAAGGATAATTCAGTCATAACATAAAATCTAATTGTTTCTCTTTATTGGCAGATTAGATAGTGAGAAAATGTGCAACTATTCTAGAAATTTTCCCTTCCAATTGTTAGGATAATATGCTTAAATTAGTGAGTCTTGAAGCTATGCCTTTTACACAAAACAATTACTATATATCCAAAACAAGCAAATCAATAGGTCAGAAAGGGGTCTGAGGATATTTTTAAAAGCTTTCTAGATGACTCTGATACATCTCAGTGGTTGGTGATTCCTAGTTTATGGTACAGAACATATTACTGATACCCTCTCTTAAAATCCACTATCTCAATTATCTCTTATAGAATAGTATTGTATAACAACTGCCTCATATTGGACTGGCTGAAAGCAATGAGCCCTTCTTTAGTCTCATGAATCTCAGGGTGAGTGATTTAGGCTGGGCTGATCTGGCAGCTGGGCTCCCTCATACATCTTACAGTCAGCTGATTATCTTCTAAGGCGATGGGAGTGACTGGGACTTTTTTTTTTTCTTATATGTCTCTCAATCTCCAGTTGGCTGGCCTAGGCAAGGGGTGAAGATGGAGACCCAAGAGGATGAAAAGACACACCGAAGTACTTTTTCAAATCTGTGCATTACATTTGCTAACATCCCATTATCCAAATCAAGTCATGTGGCCAAGTCAGAAAGTGAGGTCACTGTGAGATTACAATACATTATAGGGCTGAGAAGAAAAAAAAATAAAAATAAAAATAAATAAAATAAATAAATATATATATATATATATATATATATATATATATATGACATTAGTATCATCAATCTATCAAATCCTCTATATCCACAACTCCACCAGACTCAGAGAATACTCATTTTCAGGCTTTCTTTTCTACTCCAGCTCCTATCCTGAGTTTAACCTTATAGATAGACAGATACAATGAGTTATGCTAAGCTGTTAACTAATTATCCCATTTCTGAGCAAGCAGATTTAGCCTAGCAGCTTTGTTTTTACTGTTTAGAGAGATACTATAATAAGATCATTGTAAATGACAGAAAATATTCTTCAGTAATCTTTTCTCATTTCTCATCTTTCTAGATTCTCGGTCCTGGCTCATCATCCTGTCCTACCTCCTAATTTATTTGAAATCTGAATTGACACTCTACTTCTCTGCTAATCTAGAAACAACCCGCTATTTTAGCTTTATTGTGATAATTCAAAATTCTAATATCATAATTAGTGCAAATTCTTAATGTATAACATATACAAGTGTTTATTGATTTAGAAATTGTCTGACTACTGAGCACAGAAATCTCCTTTGTATTTGGAGAGAGCCTCACATTGGATGAGTATTGGAGTGATACTGACAAAGGCTGAGCAGATACATTACTCTTAGTCAGGCTTTCATTATTGAAAAATTGCTGATATACAAGAAAAGTTTAGGTTTCATTTGATATAGTGATGCCATTGACTGCAAGAGTTTTGTTTTTACAGGGGGTATTGGTTTTTCCTGCTGTTGGTAGGGATTTGGGGTCCAGCCGAGTTTTAAAAACACATATTGTCTCGCTACCTTTCCTGATTTCCATGCCAACCCTCTGTGGGTTCTTGTGTCTTTCTGAGCTCAGTTCTGATGTTTTCCAGTCAATTCTGTGATCAGGTTGAATTTGAGAACATGGATTAAAACACTGATCATCTCATCTGAGAATTCAGAGAGCCTCCGAAGTTTTGAAACCTTTGCCTCACAAGTTTGCTTGTTTGTTTTTTTGTTTTCCATTGAGCTTATCACATCTTCCATAATGCCTTAAATAGAAATTCTAGACCCTCAAGATAATTATTTCTACTGTAATCAGAATATCCTGGGTAAAAAGTGAAAGCCATATATATCGTTTTCAAGGTAATAACTTACATGTTAAGAGAGACCCATATGTTGAGTTATCATGAATTATTTGTTTCTAAGAAAGCTGATCTAGTATCTGCCACAAGGACATGTTGACGTAAGTGGCAAAGGAAAATGAGTGCAGGCTGTGAATTTTTGTTTCTTAGACTTTAAAATCTGAGGTGTATAGTTGATACACAAAAATTACCTTAATTTTTTTTTTTTTAAGATCTTATTTATTTGACAGAGTGAAACACAGCCAGAGAGGGAACACAAGCAAGGGGAGTGAGAGAGGGAGAAGCAGGCTTCCCGCCGAGCAGGGTGCCCAATGTGGGACTCGATCCCGGGTCTCCAGGATCATGACCTGAGCCGAAGGCAGTCGCTTAACCAACTGAGCCACCCAGGCACCCCAATTACCTTAATTTTTAAAAGAAAAACTATTTTCACATTCTTAGAATGTTATACAAGACATTATCCCTAATGACTTAACCAGCTGCTGTGTTCAACTATATTTTTCTGTAGGAAAAGTTGATGATTAATGTGACTAATGTAATGATATAAGCACCACTTACCTACTTTTAAGTTAAAGAACGGAATTCCCTATTAAAATGCATTGGGATTACAATATTTTCACATTAGCTTGCACAGTTCAGTGTTTCTATCCAGAGGATTTCTTTAGAGATATCTGATTAACTGCATTATCCTCACAAAGCTTAAGCAATTTTTTTATTAGCTGTTTTTTTTTAACAGCACCCAGGAGTGTCGGAAATTATTTTTAAGCTTAAAAATGAGTGTGTTTACACACCTTTTCACTGGAGACCTAATTAGCTAGGTAATTTAAATAGCAGAAGTTGAGAGTTCTATAAAATACAAGAGGAATGGCTACCTTATAAACATTTCCACAACAAAAACACTCTTGAAATAGTGCTTGCTTTTATGAATAAACTATTTCAAGATACATAGAATTAAAAAAAAAAAAGAACTTAGATACATTTTCTCAAGGATTAAGCAAAACGAACTTTGAAGTAGGGTGAAAAATAACAGCCTATGACATTTAGGGCATTATTTATTCTGTAATTCAATACTTTGAATTATTTCACTTGGCACTTATGAAAGGATTTATTTAACTCTATTCATCTTATTCATAACATGTCTGAACTTATTCAAGCTAATTTCTCTTTAAGGGGCAAGAGAATACATGAGGTAAGCTTTCAGGATCAAAAAGACCAAACTTCTGTCCTAAGACATCATCAACTTGTCATCACCAACAGAGAAACGGTGGTTGATATTATGGCTGCTCATATCCTTAAGTATAGTAATTGACTGGACTTAGGCAATTTTCAGGTGGTCTTTGATGTTTCAGTGAGAAATTCCAAACAGATAATTCATGCTTACATTTTGGTTTTTTAATTCAATAGACATAACCAGGTTGAGGCTAAATCCTCAAATATATTGGAAACTAAGACTTCTCATGTGAAGT